>JAVJIF010033588.1:0-87416 GCA_038442645.1 Agave tequilana
TTTCAAGTGGTTTTTACACCAGTTTTTTCAACTCATTAAAGAGGTTTTCTCCACTTGTATTTGAGCTAAATACTTCCATTCAAAAGGAGAGTTTATCAAGAGTTTTCAAAGTGATTTCTTTGAGTTTTTCCTCCACCATTTCAATCCTTGTTTTCTCACACAACACTTGAGCAACCTATTGACATATTCATTCTATAGGAGTGTTCTTGTGAGATTGTTTTAAGGTGATCAAAGTGTAGTGATCACAAGACTTCATCTTGTACTTTGAGGAGGCGGACTTGCAGGTTCGCGGTGTTTCGAGTTCGTGTGTGAACTTGGTGTTGAGGTGCGGCCTCGGCGAGCTTGTGGGATTGCGGTGTATATGGGACTAGAGAGTCTAAGAGTTCTAGTGGAAACTCCTTGTAGGTGTTGCGGCACCGGGTGATCTGGTGGGATCGTTTATAGTGAAAATCCTTCAAGTGTGAAGGCGGGGACGTAGAGCAAGTGTGCTCGAACCTCGAAACAAATCTCCCGTGTTTGCAATTGCTCACTCTCTATCTCTTACTCTTGTTTATATCTTGCATGCTTTTATTGCTTTCATCTTATATGCTTGATATATATTGTGAGCTTAATTGTTATATGCTTGGGGATTGTTTGCTTACACTTGTATTCAACCAAGAGAGCCAACGCGGCACCTCAACTTTTATTTAGAGAAATCTTAAGGAGTTAGTCCAAGCCCTTCACGAGGAATCCGGCTACACTGTTATGTTATACGTGGTGTTTAATAAATTTTAATTTGCATTAAATAAGTTTTTTAATTCCACATTAATTGACCATAAGATTAGCCATCACCTATTCACCCCCCCCCCCCCCTCTAGGTGATTTTCAATTAGTATCAGAGCCAAGTGCTCTTGATTTGGGTCTTACAACCTAGAGTTAAAGATCCTCATTTTTAGGCTAATCACAATATTGTACACACACCATGGATTTCATGTCACCTCCCACCTTTGACATTCTTAACATCCAAACTTAGAAGGTTAAGATGTCTTTGTACCTCAAAGGCCTAGGTATTCATGTTTATTTTACCACTACTAAAGATTCATATTGTTTAAATGGAAAAAATATTGAGGCTAATGCAAAGGCCATTCATGCTTTAAAAAGTACCCTAAATGATGAATATTTATCTAGAGTTTCTAACATTGATTCGGCTTTTGTAGTTTGGAACACAATTCTCTCCCTTGGCGAATAAGAACAATACTATGCGGGGAGTAACTCGGATGTTGGAAGTGATGCTTCCAACTTGTGCTACATGGTCCAAGAGGATAACCCCCTTGAGGTAACTACCGAATCCGAGGTAGATGAAGATGTTGACATGACTTATGATGAGCTTACTTCATTTTGTCAACAATTACTAGAAAAATATGACATGCTTAGAAAAGATAATAGAAAATGAAAAACAAATTTGATTGCATGTTAAAAGAAAAAGATTCTTTACAAGAAAATTTGAAAATGTTTCAAAAGAAAATGAATCTTTGAAAAATGAAAATGTTCCCTTGATGTCTAAATTGAATGATTTATGTGAAGGAAATACTTCATTGAAAAATGAAATTATTTTGGTGGGGAAAGACAAAAAGAAGTTGCTTTAAATGAAAACAACTCTTTAAAAAGAAAAATTGTTGAAAAAGAAAATGTTTCTATAAAGAACAAGAAAATGATTCTCATTCTCACCATGCTTTACATTCCACTATTAATCAACATGAGATTAAAAATTTGAAAAATAAAATGATAGTTTGAGCTTAACTTTGAGCACATGTGCATTTAACCATAAGAGATTGGAGTCCATGTTTTCAAAGAAACAAACTCCACATATTCATGCACATCATCTACATCATGCATATGCACATTTTGCACACCATGACCACACTCATACACATATGCATACTAGAGTGTACAAATGTACACATTGCAGCCGCAAAGGCCATTTAGCAAAGTTTTGTTTTGATAAGATACATCATGTAAATTTTGCTAATAAAAATGTTTGGGTTCCTTACAAAGCTAACCCTCAAGGACCAAAGAAAATGGGTACCAAAATTCTCACCTTGTGTTTTTGATGTAAGTGCGGGCTCTCACAAAATGTGAGAGGGATGGTGTGCCTTGGTGGTGGTTGCACATGGACATGATGGACATACTTTTGATGCACTGCTATCAAGGAGGTTTGGTGGGACAACCACCTTGTTTTGGAGAATTAGAGCTTAGTTTTTTGGTTTGGTAACTATCTCTAAACTCCTACTTTAATTTACATGCCGTTTCATATATGATATTTTTAGCATGTTCATTGTTATGTGCTTCATGTGGTAAATACTAGTTTAAATGTAGTTTTTTATCAAAACTTGGATGTATACTTGTACAAGTAGTGAGCAACAAATTGATTCATATATGTTTGCACTTCATTGTTCATTTGTACTCACTATATGCACATGTATAGCCTAGTTTTGATGATTCTCTCAATTACACTTGTTTTGCCTATGTTCATGTCTTACTTCATGTATATGTATCTTGTATTCAAATCTAATAAATATACATGTATACCCCATGAGTCATTTGCCTTCATGCAATTTACATTATGGACTCTTTTTATGTTTGGGATATGTATGCATATTGTTAGGATTGAATAAAAACATACATATACGTAGAAGTTTGTTTTTAAGATGAAAAATGAATTTTTATGATCTTCATTTTTATATGAAAAATGAATTTTCATGATAATAAATGATATTCATGTTTTGAGCTTTATTGATTATCTTCATGGAAAATTCTAATTACATAATCTTTGTGCACTCACACTTTATTTGTTTATTCATGACTTTGTTTCATGATTACTTTTGAGCCTTATAGATTTCGAGTGTCACTTCTTGTGTATTTAGTATGCTTCATGGACATATATATTTGGTTTCATGTTTGAAGGATCTTTAACTAGTTTTCAAAAATCATCTTTAACTAGTTATTATTCTTCATTGGTAGTGTTTTCACTATAAAATATTTTCAAACCCTATTTGTGAAAACCCTTCCAACACCGTTATGGGAAGATGGATGGGCGAGTATGCCTTGTAAGCTTAATTGTAAAATCTTTTATCTTGAGCATATAATGGGTGAAAGGTTATGAGTTATATACTTGATCTCAATTGGTATTTTCATTTTGTATATACTCATATTTGTTTTCTATATATGTATGCTTCATAATTTCCATAATATCAATTCTTATTGGTATTTTCATTTTCATACATATATATGATTTATTTGTGCAATAATCTTCAATTGGTATCTATTGATTGCAATTGGTATCAAAATAATTTACAATAATTTACAATTGGTATCAATATGATACTATAATTTCAAAATTTGTAATGTTTATTTACAATTGGCATCTTAAAATTGATTGATTTACAAGTGGTACCTTTAAAAAAAAATTTATATGATATCTTAAAATTTGATATCTCAAAATTTGTTTTATTGAGGAAAATTCAAAATTTTGTTTTAATATGACATTTTGAAAATTAAAATGTTTTGATTTGTATTGCCTATATGCAAGGGGAGCTTAACATCTCTTCTACATATAGATTCATGTTGAGTGTATCTTATATTGAGGAGCTTGACAACTCTTCTTTATGCGGTACACGTGTGTAGGGGGGCTTCACATCTCCTCTTATGCATTACATATTATGCGTTATGTGAATTAGGGATTGTCATCCCTCTTTCATGTAATGTATATGTGTAGGAAAGTTAACTTAGCGTCTTCCTCTTCATGAATGCATATCGCATATATCTTTTATTGATTTGTTTAATGTCACCCCTTTTATTGATTTTTGCTTTTGACAAAAAGGGGGAGAACATTTTGTTTTTACTTTAACCAGTTTGTTGTTGATTGACAAAAAGGGGGAGAAGTATTTGAGAAGTATTTTAGTATATATGCATGTTTTCCTTACTTTATTCATAAAGGGGGAGAAGGATTTATGTTTATGCATATATGTTTTGTTTTGCAAATAGGAGAAAAAGAATTTGATGAGTTTTATGCTTGTTTATGCATGTTTATCTCCTTGTATTTGCATACATGTTTATGTGCTTCATTGCATATTTATTTGTTTATTGCTATGCATGAGTTAAGGGGGAGCTTCCTTGAAGCTTTACTTTAATCCATGCATATATAACTTCATGAGTTTTGTCATCATCAAAAAGGGGGAGATTGTTGGTCCCAAAGGCCTATCACTCTAGTTTTGATGATGATTAACTCATGTAGTTATAGTACTAATGATCTTGTGTTTATTTAGTTTCAGATTTGTGATCAAGATCTTAGTAGGTGCGTAGCTTCAACAAAGGATTTAAAGTCAAGTTTTGGAGCTAGCACGGTTTTATTCAAGAGCTTGTGCATCAAGACCACATCAAGTACTCAAGAGGAGTCGAGCTCGATGGATCGTGTTTGGACCAAGTCAAGAAGATGTGAAGACTTCAAGTGAAGACCTTCAAGATCAAGACTTGTGTCTAGGTTTGTTTTATAAGATTTTGTTTTTAGATAAAATGTAAAGAATAGAATAGTTGGGGATTGCTCAAGTATATCTTACACACACACACACTCTTGGTTTAGATAAGTTTTCATAAAAGAATTGTTATTTTGGAAAAATACAAAAGAGTTTTCATTTTGAAAAAAATACTGGTTTGATTTTTGGAATTCAAAGTTTATATGTTTTAACCAAAACCAAATTTAGAGCTTAATGTCAAAAACATAGATATTTCACTATGTATGTGTAGTGGATCATATCCATACACTCTATACTTTAAAAGAGTTTAAAATATCTTGTTTTTATATTTGGAGAAGTTTTGGAAAAAACAATTTTGGGAAAAATACAGTTTTAGTTTTTAACCAAAATTTCCAAGTTACTAAAACAGTTCAAATTATTTGTAACATGTCTTTATTTTGTTCAAGCATGTTTGATTATCAAAGTATAATATTAAAACTATTTTTGTAGATTTTTATGATTTTATGGGATTTTATTTGAGCCAAAATGACCAACATTTTAATCCCAAAACTGACCTGTCTGGCTTCTGCCGATCGACCGGACCGGTCGACCGTGCTTGAAGTCGGTCGATCGGGCCGGTCGACCGACGTGCACAGAATGTGCACGCCAGGATTGCTGGAGGGCCGGTCGACCGACCCGGTCGACTGCAGAGAGCTTCTGCTCTCTGGAAAGCCCGGTCGACCGGGCCGGTCGACCGACAGAGAGTTCTGCTCTCTGTTCCAGTGCCACGGTCGACGGCCAGTCGACCGCTGGCTTAACGGTCAGAATTCTGACCGCTGGTCGGTCGACGGGCGGTCGACCGACAGGCCAATCTGGCTCCCAACGGCTAGTTTTTCTAGCCCTATATAGTGGGGTTTTTGGGGGCTATTTTCTCAAAGATTTTCAAGTGGTTTTACACCAGTTTTTCCAACTCTTTAAAGAGGTTTTCTCCACTTGTATTTGAGCTAAATACTTTCATTCAAAAGGAGAGTTTATCAAGAGTTTTCAAAGTGATTTCTTTGAGTTTTTCCTCCACCATTTCAATCCTTGTTTTCTCACACAACACTTGAGCAACCCATTGACATATTCATTCTATAGGAGTATTCTTGTGAGATTGTTTTTAGGTGATCAAGGTGTAGTGATCACCAAAGGCTTCATCTTGTACTTTGAGGAGGCGGACTTGCGGGTCGCGGTGTTTCGAGTTCGTGTGTGAACTCGTGTTTGTTGTTGGTGCGGCCTCAGCGAGCTTGTGGGCTTGGGTGTGTACGGGACTAGAGAGTCCAAGAGTTCTAATGGAAACTCCTTGTAGGTGTTGCGGTACCGAGTGATCCGGTGGGATCGGTTTATAGTGAAAATCCTTCAAGTGTGAAGGCGGGGATGTAGAGCAAGTGTGCTCGAACCTCAAAACAAATCTCCCGTGTTTACAATTGCTCATTCTCTATCTCTTACTCTTGTTTATATCTTGCATGCTTTTATTGCTTTCATCTTATATGCTTGATATATATTGTGAGCTTAATTGTTATATGCTTGGAGATTGTTTGCTAACACTTGTATTCAACCAAGAGAGCCAACGCGACACCTCAACTCTTATTTAGAGGAATCTTGAGGAGTTAGTCCAGAGCCCTTCACGGGGAATCCGGCTACACTCTTCTGTTATACGTGGTATTTAATAAGTTTTAATTTGCATTAAATAAGTTTTTAATTCACATTAATTGACCATAAGATTAGCCATCACCTATTCACCCCCCCTCTAGGTGATTTTCACCAACAAGTGTTTTATGGCGCAAGGCAATGACTCTCTAAGGTACAATCTGAATCAACTCTAGATGATGCTAAAATTACTTTTGAAGAAACGGCTATGGGTTTTCAAGAAGTAATAGAAAAATTTGAATCGCATAGAATTAAACATCTTAAATTGAAAAAAGAAATAGTGCTTCATCATCTAAAATAGAAATTACTTTGAAAGAAAAAGAAAATATGACTATCTCTCAAAAATATATTTAAAAGGAATTTGATTTACACTTGAGCATATGTCATGCAAAGAATACTAAGTTTTCTATTGATAACCAAGAGATAAATGACATGAAAAAGAACAAAAATGATTTAAGCTCAACTTTGAGTAAAATACTATTGATAAAAATAAATTAGAATCAATATTTCAAAAGAAACGAATTCCAAAAAATTACAAATACTCCATGACATATGATTAGTCTACAATACTGCATTATTCATATCGCATTTCTCGCCTGATTTATAATAAATACTATGTCTAACCCATGTTTGGTCTCTATTGCAGATAATTAAGAGTTAAAGGCAAAGTTGAAATAATAGCCTTATTTAACCCAATTTCGGGTAATTAAGTCACATTTCTTAGAGACTAAGTTAGAGAGCTTCTAGAAGTACATTGGATTTAAAAAAATGAGAATCTGAAAAAATATAAGTCTAAGTTATCAAAAATCAGAAATTCATAGAAGCTCTGCTAGAAGTGAGATGGGTCAACTGGAAAAGATCAGGGAGTGGATCCCTGAAAATTCTGTGGCACTTTGGTGGGCCCACACGTCGATTTTTGACGCGTGGCTTCGTCTCGTCATCCAGAGTCTATATTTGCCTATAAATACTATATTTGAGGGCCAGGAATGATGTTAGAGAGCCGTAATCTAAGGTTTTCTTCTCTTTTGTGTGTAGGTCTTCTTCTCTTTTTTTGTATTTTGTTTTTGTTTTAAATCATGTATTAGGGAAGAAATGATTTAGGAGAGAAAGAGAGAGATTGATGTAATAGAGAGTGACATGAAAGCTTCCTCCTTCTTCTATGATTTCTTCTCAACCTCTAAAATGACTCGCTAACTTTTCTTTCGTGGCAATTTAACTACTAACCACTAATCATCTAACCCTTACTTGATAATCCACATGAATCTAATAGCCTCTACAAGGCCTTGCTCTTGCAAGAGCCATTGATGGCTCATGATGATGGATTCTAACATCTAACTTGCTAACTTGCTATCAAGCTAACATTCTTATTTCATGCATGCTTCTAACAGTTTTGATGATCTATTGTTTGCATTAGCTTGCTCTTGATGAAAGTTTGAATGTAAAGAACTATCTTATGTGCCATGCTTTGAAACATCTCTTGAAGAAGCCAAGGATTAGTGATGGCCAAAGATTCATGTGAGGCAACTTTCACTAAAAGATTAGCATAATTAGTGGAGTACTTAGTAGTTAGTATCCATTAGTTTCTTCTCTTTTACTTGTTGTTTTAAAGCCAATTTGAAACCACTTTATTAATTTTCTATTATTGTTTTAATCATCTTCTTAATTCACCATTATTTTAATCTTCTTCACCACAAGTTCTTCTCTTTTTCATTTTCCAAATCCATTTATATATCACTACATAAAGTTTTCCACTTCACTTCTTTCTTGTTTTACTTCGTTACTACTTTCTTGTTTTTCTTTTACCGATTCCAAAACCACTTCTTGTTCGTTTTCACTTTGCTGTTTTTGTCGCCTTCTCCACCTATCACTTTTAGCTTTCTTTTCCTTTTTTCCTCTTTCTTAACAAAGAAGAACCGTTAATAATCAACATAAACAAACTGTTAATGTTTCTATTGCCTCCTGTCCCTGTGGATTCGACTCGTATAGTATATAAAATATAATGGAAGTATCAAGGAAGCCAAAGCACACATACTTTCACTAATTTTCTAAAACACACGTTCTTGTGCATGATTATTTCCCAATCAAATTTTGGTGTAGTTGCCGGGGATGATAATGGTTTTGATTCATGTTTTTTTTAACATTCACTTCTCTATTTTGGTGTGTAGGTCAATTTTATAGAAACTTATAAATCACCTAGAGGGGGTGAATAGGTGATGGATGTACTAAATGAAAAATAATGCAGAATTAAAATTTACTTGCTAGCAACCTAGCAAATACCAATTACAACACAAAGAATACTTGCAAATAAGCAAACAATATAAATATGCAAGTAAGTAAAGAGAGAGTAGAGTTAAGAGAGAGAGTAAGCAATCGCAAACACGATGATATGTTCTGAGGTTCGAGCCACTGCTCTATGTCTCCGCCTTCAATACTATGAAGGATTTTCACTATGACCGATTGCACTAGATCGTCACCGTTATAAGTTCTCACTAGATCTCAATAGACTCACAAGTCCTCTCTCATGGTGCCGCAACACCAACACGGAGCTCACTAGCTCACTTGAGGTCGCAACCTCTACAATTTCACAATAGAAGAAAATCGGTGATCTTCACTTGATCACAAAAGGCTCACATGTACAATCCTATAACCAAGATGAGGAGGAGAAACTCTTTGGAATTGTATAGTGAAAATAGCTTGTAAAGAGGTAGAGGGAAGGCTCAAGCTAAAAATCAAGAATATGGAATTTTGGCTCAATAGAAAATCTTTTAAGAAAAAAAGCTAAAACTTGATGTAAACTTGTAAAAACTTGATCTACACTTTAGAAATCTTAGAAGGTTTTTCTACAGTCCCACTATTTATAGGGGATGAAAACATGAGCAGAAAACTTAAAAGAGTCGTTGGAAAAAGACCCAGAAAAAAAAAACAGAATATAGCCGTTAGGAAAAAATCCAGAAGAAAATCCTTCTGTCAGTCAACCAGCTGGTCAATCGCCATCAGTCGGATTTTTGATTGTTGGCGATAGCGGTCGACAGATCGGTCGACCGCTGTTCCCAACCAGAGAGCAAAACTCTCTGTTGGTCGACCGGGGCAGTCGACCAGACCCAACCGAGAGCAAAACTCTTGTAGTCGGTTGACCGCTCGGTCGACTGAAGTGCACAAATGCACTTTGGTGCATGTCGGTCGACCGCTCGGTCGACCGACAGAGCAAATCTGCTTTGCTTACGGTTGACCATTCGGTCGACCGACTTAGGGCCAAAGGCTAGTATTGAAATCTTTTTGAAAGCAATCTTTTTTCGATAAAATAACTTTTGATCTTTAAACACAAACTAGAGCTCTAGGGACTTCTTAAAACCAGTGTGTGATCATGGGTTAACACAAAACAAAGTTAGAACTACATTTTGTAAAAACTCTTTTCTAAATCGAAAACTCAATTTTTTCAAAACTTGTTTTTCGAAACTCGATTTTGAAAATGACAAAGAGAATAGTCTTGAATTCTTTATAAAACACTTTAGGAATATAAAAGAAGTATGTGTGTGTCAATCCCAAAAGCTAGCAACCTATATCATCTAAATTTTAACAAACGACTATAAATCCTATCTAAAATGCAAAAAGTAAAATACAAATCTTGATATAGCTTTATCTTGTATACTTGATTCTTGAGCTCTCTATGTACTTAGGCTCTGGGATCTACATGTTCTTGGCTTCCAAACATGTGAGTCTTGTGATGGAGCTGAAATGCGACAACCTGAAACTTTGTCAAACAAGATTGTTAAAAACATAACTACGTATGTTTTGTTATCATCAAAACTAGGGCTAATGGCCTTTGGGCCAACTATCTCCCCTTTTTTTATGATGACAAAACATATGGAGTTATCACAAATAATTTTGGGAAGAGACTTCAAGCGAAGCTCCCCCCAAACACATGCATATATCAAAATGCTTCATATAAGTTAGATGCATTAATAATAGTATATAAATAAGATATATCAATCAAGCTCTATGCAACCTATCTATGCATATCAAGAATACAGAATTACAAAGGTGTATGTACAAATGGTTTTTTCCAACCAACAATATCCTCTAACCTCCAAAACAGGTGGTAAATGGTTGGTTTACAAAGGATACATAAGAATACAAACACACCACATACCATACACAAAAGATATGTATCAAATATCAACAAAAAAAGAGATACAAAACTTCTCAAAGACAATAGTGATACCATAAAATAAATTTGTCCATACAGAGGTTCATACCAACCTCAAAACAAGTTCCATACCATAAAATAAGTACTACAATGTACTACAATACATAAAAACACATGTCCAAAACTCCAAATACTACATGTCCACATAAAAAGTACATAAATAAAGACAGAAAGTAAAAACTCCCAGATAACTCCACAGAATCTTTATCCCCTTTTTATCATCAACAGAAAAGGGGTCACTCTTCCTAAAAGTATGGATCTTCAGGAGGAGCTGGAGCCTCGGATGGAGCTGGAGGACGTACCCAGTTGTCAAACAGGAGACCCGATGTAGGAAGGGGCTGTGTGTGGCCTCTCGGAAGTGGAACACGCTATGCGTTCCTACTGTAGGTCTTGTCGAACCATGTCTGGAGATATCGAATAGATGAGCAGATGTATTGCAGGTCATTTTGAACTCTGTGCTTAATCCTTTCAAAGTTTGCTGACATCTTCAAATCATGCTCACGAAGCTGAGCAGAGAGAGCTATGTAAGGGTCAATAGAGACTGAGGAGGCAGAAGAAGATCCAGGGGTGACAACAGGAATGATAGGAAGGGGCTGAGGAGCAGGAGCACGCTCCCTAGCATGCATCCTCTTTAGGAGAGTGTTGTTAATATCAATAGACGATTTGATGGACTGTTCAGCAGAAAGATAAAATTTTAATTGTTTGAGGAGTCAGGTAATGAGCATCCCAAATGGTAAGTGCCAGTTGGGATTAGGAGGTGCTCAGAAGCCATGTAATCGATGATGAGCTTGAGAATATTAACTCTAATGCCTTTCAGAAGGCAATAGATCAAGAGAGGAGCAGAACTCCGAGCATGACTATATTCTCCTGATTTTGACAGGAGATTATAGAATACTATTGTAGTTAGGACCTGAGCGGTGAGTGTATAATACTTTACCTCCTCGTTCCTAACTATAAGCAGGGTTAACATCATTGTGAAGCAGAAGAGATGCAGTGAGAGTAGATTCACCGTCAGGATATTCAAAATCATGGATATCAACATTATAGATATTTACACCCTCGCAGGAGAGATGTAGCAGATGGGTAAATTAATCTAAAGAAATGTTAGTGTCCTTGCCCAGAACCCTATATCTGACATGATTGTTATGGAAAGTCAGATTAGAGTAAAATAGTGCACAAGCTCAGGGTAGACGGGTTCCTTAGTAGTGACTAGGTGTTCGAGAGAGCTTGTGTTCAAAATGTTTGCTAGATTCAAATGTTCAAAATCAGCGAGCACAACAGCTCTACCAGATATAACATGCTTATTATGGATCACAGGAAATCTATGAGATGCATTCTGAGAAACAAAAGGGTTTGAAGATGATTCAGATTGTTTACCCTCCTCAGATCTAGGCCTCTTGACATTCTGAAGATATGAAAATGATAAACAAGGATTTGGCACGAAATATAGAAAGATTTCTAGAAAAAATTATGATATAAAGAAGATTTTGAGACATTAGGGATTATACCTTGAAAAACCCAAAACTTTTTCTTAAAATCAAGCAGATCTGAAGTTTGATGAGAGATCCAACCAATTTTAGTGTTTGATTTGGGATTTGAGGTGATTTGGGAGGATTAGAGGGAAAGGCGATGAAGAAAATGAGGAGGAAGAGAAAGAGACAGTGGAGGAGAGGGAAATAATAAAAAGTAAGAGAAAAAATAGGGTTTAAAATGGGTAAAACACAGCTAGACCCAGCTCACAGTCGACCGCCCGGTCGACCAGGGTCTAACCAGAGCAACTCGGTTACAGTCGGTCGATCGGTCAGTCGACCGGTGATCAGTCACATATATTGCATATATTGTCGCATTACCATGTTTATTATCTAATAAATCCTATTAATAAGTCTTATTTTTATTTAATAATGTGCAGGCCCATTGCTAAAGGAAAGAGAAGAGAAACGAGCCCAAAAGCCCATCAAAATTCTGATTTAATTCAGAATTAATTCGAAATTAGAAGATCAGGGCAGATCAAGGCAAATCAGAGAAGATAAAACCCGTTGAAAATTGGTTAGAACAAATCTTTACAAATTAATGGTTAAAGCAAAAGATCAAAGGCAGTTTCATCAAATCCAGGAGCTGAAATGGGAAATCTAGAACCAGATAAAGGAAAATCGTCAAAATTAGGAGCTGCACCCCCGGGTGTGGCCACCTGGCCACACCCAGGCCACGGAAATGCGGCCAAAGCCGCGTTTTCGCACAGCGTTTCACGGCTTTGTTGAGACAGTTGGGGGAGCGTTTGCTCCCCCTATCTTCATACGCTTTCCCCCGCTTTGTTTTTCCTATAAATACTGTATTCGAAAGAGAAGAACCGATCGAAAATTAGTTTAAGCTTTTCTCTTTGTTTTTAGAGTTTAGGTTCTTTGTTAGATAGATTGCGAAGTTGTATTTCTGTTTATTTATTTGTAGTTCAGTCCTGATACAAGTGAGAGAGGAAAAAAGTGATTGTAATCTGAAGTTGAAGTGATATCAATAGAGGTTCAAAGCTTCTCTTCTTCTCCAATTCACGGGTATGTCTTATTTCATTTACATGTCTTGTTTTACATTATCATGAGTAGATAAACTTGTTTTTCTGGGCTCACTATCATCTCTCTTCGATCCCTCTTGTCTTGAATGGTTTTTGATGTAAAGAACACAACGGAAACATATGTATGCCTTAAACTAAGCTTAGCTTCTTTGGAAGTGTTCTTGAAGGCACATGAGGATGAGTTTGAATTTCTAAACTTCTATTTTCTTTAAAAATATTATTTGAACTTGTTTTTATTTCATACTTGAAAGACTACTTGATGATTTAACATTCAGTTCAAGATGATTTTTTAAGAAAAAAGAGTTAACTTTTCCAAATAATCTTATTTGCTTCGCTTAAAATTTTAAAATTCAAGCTTAAGTTTTTGCCTATGATCAACTTGAGGCAATGAGAATTTCAAGAGAAGAACGTATCATTGAGTAGTAAGATAGTGAGCTCAGATCTTTTTCATATATTAAAAACAACAAATCAATCTTCAAGCCTCTTTAAAAATCATCTTTTCCAAATCCTTTTCTAAGTTTTCAAATTTTCTTTTAATCACTTCCTTACTCTCCATTCTCTTTTCAACATAAAAAGAAACACCGTCACCATTCTTTGTTTTTTAAACAGTCATCGAAAAGCTTAGGCCCAAAATAAATTTTTTGTATGTCACGCTTTCTCGGTCGACCGCCCGATCGACTGGACTTATTCCAGGTCAACTCGGTCGACCAGTCGATCAACTGGGACAACCCTAAAAATAGTTCTAAAAAATAGGATTTTAGGGTTTTGAAAATATTTTAGAAGGATATATTTATACATAAAAATAGAGGAATACCACCAAATATCTTATAGGCATGAAAAAACACATGAGAATGATATCAAAAAAAAATTTTGATTTTATTATTATGTTATTAACAATATATTTTTCAATAATTAAATCATATATTAAGCTATTAAAAATAAGATATTGAAGCTGTATACCCTTAATGGGTTCTGAACTTCTACTCGCCATTCCTCTAGATAAGAGTTGAGGCGCGCAATTGTTATCTTGATTTATTGCTTAAATATGGTTAAATACAATACCCAATCATAAAATAGATAAATAGACAATATATATATATATATATATATATATATATATATATATATATATATATATATATATATATATATATATACACACACACACACACACACATGTATATGAGCAAATAAATTAATTTATGTACATATACATGCAAAGATATCCATCAACCAAGTGAGCATGGGAAAATAATCTAAACATGGGCAAGCAAATCATGGGCTAGTAAAGAACTAAAGCAATGTTAACGAACTAGCACAAATATAAGCAAGCTATAAAAACAAAAAAAAATCAGGTATACATAACTAAAACATATTAACACAAAAAAAAAGCTAGCTAATCCTATGCATGTATAGATCTAACTAGAAATGAAATTTTCAAGTAGAGAAGTTACCAAACCATGGACTATTTTCAAAATAGGTGCCTCTTGATACCGATGCAATGTGACGGTTGATCCTTTGAGCTTCGATGCATCCACCATCAAGACAATATCTCCCCCTATGTCTTGGCGGAGGACGAAACATCTACATCAATCAAGTTGGATATGTTTTTGGGTACCCAAATCTTTTTGGGTCCTATATGTTGGATCGTTGAGATAAGGACTAATTGCGGAATTATCTCTTGTAGGCAACTATAGATCTAAAATAACTCAAGTCAACATAAACACTAAACAAGAAGGATTAATCGTTAGGCAAATAAATAACTTGCAAGTAAAGGAAAACAAATTTCAGAAATTGACAAACGCAAACAAAGAGATTTATTCTGGTTTGGTCCTTGTGACCTACATCCAGTCCCCAAGCCACCCGCTTGAGCTTTTCCTTTAACCTTGATTTTGCAACCCAAAATCAATACACCATGTACACCACTTGACAAATCCCCTTCGCCAAATGTATACACCTTCTCTTCCACCAAGAGAACACCTTCTCTTCCACCAAGAGAATACCTTTTACCTTTGTACAACTGCCTCTTCAATCAAGAAACCTCCCGTGTACAATGGTCACCTTGTACAACTTGCCTCTTCAACCAAGAAGCCTCCCGTGTACAATGAACACTTTGAGAATTACAACTCTTTTATCCTATAAGCCTTGGTACAGATGTGTATGTGGACAAGGTCTAGTATAGGAGACAAACTTCAGAGGACTTCACAAATGGAATTTGGAATTTGGTGAAGACTGAAGTTAGAAAACAGTTTTTCAGATTTGCAGATTTTGGCTTTTTAGAAAACTGAGAAAAACTCTTGGTAAATGGCCTTTGCAATAACTTCCCTATTTATAGCGGAAGACTAGGGTTAGTTAGGGAGTTAATAGGTGCAATTTGAATCAAAGGAACGTTGAAAATAGTTACACAAAAGACCAGATAATGAAAACTGTCCAACAGTCAGAACTGCCTATTAGTCGACTTGCCCATGGAGTTAGTCGACTAACCTAGGCAAAATTCCTTCTATTAGTCGACTAGGTTTAGCTATTAGTCGACTAGGTCAGTGGCCGTTGGAAGAACAGTTTCAGAATAACTGATTCAAGTCGACTGCAACTAACAATTAGTCGACTTGACCAGGGATTAGTCGACTAGGGGATTTCTATAAGTCGACTAGAAAAATGAATTAGTCGACTTGGTTTACTGTCGGTCGACTAATTGATCAAACAGAGAGTTGGATCAATTTCTAGACACAGGATTAGTCGACTTGGGTTTCTGGTTAGTCGACTACATCAAGGATTAGTCAACTTGACTTATGTATAAGTCGACTAATAGACCAAAGAAGTGTTGGTTGTGTCAAGGCTTTTACACTCTATTTCAACTTTACAAACCACACTTTATCAACTCTCCTTGGCACATCTTGATCATGTAGGACTCTTGATTCGTCATGTGTTAGAGCTCCAAATGAATTTGATCTTCACGAACGTCTTCATCGAAATAGGTTCCAACATTCTCCCCCTTTTTGATGATGACGCTTTGTGTGCACAAGTCCTCCCCCTGCAGAAGATATGTTATCTTTTCCTCCCCCTGCAGAAATGGGTTATAACAGATAGAGAAATATTTTGTTCTCCCCCTGCAACAAATATATTAGTACATATATACATAGTTGATATTTATCAAATTTTTTTTTTTATATGGTACCTGCAAGATAAACGTTAGTTGGTACCAAATATAAAAGATCATATCTAACTTTTAGGACTCCAAATCCATTTAGAATTTGGTTTCCACCTGTTAGTATATACATAATTGCAAGAATCACATATATCATGCATGTATGAAGCAATATATGTATTTTTATCATAAACATTTAAGTTCTTTGGAATCCATATAACTTACTTTTCTTAGGCTTTCTTTATAAAAGAACTATATGGATTACTATAACATGAAGATTTTGCAATAAATCCAATACCATGATTATCATGTGACAATTTCTGAAAAGATAATAAAGCATTCAAATTTTCTTTTCCTTTATTAAACTTAGTCACATTTTGCAAAAGATCTTCATATTTCTTTTTGAAAACTAACATGTCTTTATCTAATATAGAAATTCTATCATTCAAAGACTTAGTTTCCTTTTTCAGAAAAATGTTCTCTTTTATAAATTTCTCATTTTCAATTTTCAAAGATAATATGACTTTTTCAAACTCATCTTGTTGTTGAGAATTTATAGATGAACATTGTAATGCATAACATGAATTTTCCTTTAAAAGTTTCTCATTTTCTTTTGACAAAACTTTGTTTTTCAGTTTTTCATTTTTCAGATCAAGAAATAATTCATGGAATGCATCAGAGAGTTCAGAATATGATACCTCATCATCTTCAAGTGCCATGTAACATAGGTTGACACGTTCAGTGGATTCTTCTTCATCAGATGAAGATGAATCACTGTATTCTGATGATGCTTCGTAGTTCTTCTTCTTTCTGAACTTCTTACTCTTATACTTATCTTTCTTCTTGAGCAAAGGGCAATCCATCTTCATATGTCCTGGTTTATCACAATTAAAACACTTGAATTTACCTTGCTTAAGAAATTTCTTGAACTTCTTTGAGAGCATTGCCATCTCCTCTTCGTCATCATTGTCCGTGTCGGAAGATGCATAGAAGGCGAGTTCTTTCTTCTTTGAACGGTGTTGTCGTTCGTCCTTCTTCCTTTCTTCTAACTGCACTTCATATGCCATTAGATTACCGATTAGGTTTTCTAATGTCATAGTTGAGAGATCATTCGCCTCTTCAATGGCGGTTGTCTTCTTCTCCCATTCTGGTGTGAGTGCACGAAGGATCTTTCAAACTCTTTCAACTTGGGTGTAGTTCTTTCCAAGGGATGCTAATGTATTGGTGATGTCGGTGAATCTTGTAACCATTTCGGATATGGTTTCATTCTCCTCCATTTTAAATAACTCAAACCTGTGGACAAGAACAGATATTTTAGATTCCTTAACTTTACTAGTGCCTTCGTGTGTTACCTGAAGAGTATGCCATATTTGATGTGCAGAAGTTGCTGTTGAAACACGGTTGAACTCTTCTTTGGTTAGGGCACAGAATAGAGCATTCATTGCTTTGGCGTCAAGGTTCGCGTTCTTTTGATCTTCACTCCAAGCGTTGTAGTTGGTTGTGGGCTTGGTGTACGTTGCTTCTACGATGTTTCAAAGGTCATAGTTGAGTGACTGCAAGTATATCTTCATTCTACACTTCCAATAGTTGTAGTTGGTTCCGTCAAATAGCGGTGGACGTTATGTAGAATGTCCTTCTTTGAATTGGGATGATGAGAACTCCGTTGCCATCCTTGTTGTTGACTTGTATGCAGGGCTCTGATACCAAATGTTGGATTTGGTATGGTTGTTGCCTGTTGATGAACTTGGCTCTCCCCTGCTCTGATACCAATTGTTGATCAGAACGTGTACGCCGGTTGTTGCCTTGAACCTTGATGTTGGTGCCGGGCTCTGATACCAATTGTTGGATCGTTGAGATAAGGACTAATTGCGGAATTATCTCTTGTAGGCAACTATAGATCTGAAATAACTCAAGCCAACATAAACACTAAACAAGAAGGATTAATCGTTAGGCAAATAAATAACTTGCAAGTAAAGAAAAACAAATCTCAGAAATTGACAAACGCAAACAAAGAGATTTATCCTGATTCGGTCCTTGTGACCTACATCCAGTCCCCAAGCCACTCGCTTGAGATTTCCTTTAACCTTGATTTTGCAACCAAAATCAATACATCATGTACACCACTTGACAAATCCCCTTCGCCAAATGTATACACCTTCTCTTCCACCAAGAGAACACCTTCTCTTCCACCAAGAGAATACCTTTTACCTTTGTACAACTGCCTCTTCAACAAGAAGCCTCCCGTGTACAATGGTCACCTTGTACAACTTGCCTCTTCAACCAAGAAGCTCCCGTGTACAATGAACACTTTGAGAATTACAACTTTTTTATCCTATAAGCCTTGGTACAGATGTGTATGTGGACAAGGTCTAGTATAGGAGACAAACTTCAGAGGACTTCACAAATGGAATTTGAAATTTGGTGAAGACTGAAGTTAGAAAACAGTTTTTCAGATTTGCAGATTTTGGCTTTTTGGAAAACTGAGAAAAACTCTTGGTAAATGGCCTTTGCAATAACTTCCCTATTTATAGCTGAAGACTAGGGTTAGTTAGGGAGTTAATAGGTGCAATTTGAATCAAAGGAACGTTGAAAACAGTTGCACAAAAGACCAGATAATGAAAACTGTCCAACAGTCAGAACTGCCTATTAGTCGACTTGCCCATGGAGTTAGTCGACTAACCTAGGCAAAATTCCTTCTATTAGTCGACTAGGTTTAGCTATTAGTCGACTAGGTCAGTGGCCGTTAGAAGAACAGTTTCAGAATAACTGATTCAAGTCGACTGCAACTAACAATTAGTCAACTTGACCAGGGATTAGTCGACTAGGGGATTTCTATAAGTCGACTAGAAAAATGAATTAGTCGACTTGGTTTACTGTCGGTCGACTAATTGATCAAACAGAGAGTTGGATCAATTTCTGGACACAGGATTAGTCAACTTGGGTTTCTGGTTAGTCGACTACATCAAGGATTAGTCGACTTGACTTATGTATAAGTCGACTAATGGACCAAAGAAGTGTTGGTTTGTGTCAAGGCTTTTACACTCTATTTCAACTTTACAAACCACACTTTATCAACTCTCCTTGGCACATCTTGATCATGTAGGACTCTTGATTCGTCATGTGTTAGAGCTCCAAATGAATTTGATCTTCACGAACGTCTTCATCGAAATAGGTTCCAACACTATAGGGTTAGTATTTTCTCGAACCCAAATATTTTTATTTAACATGTTTAATTTAACATAACAAAAGTTTGCTAAATGGCCTTTGCGGCCGCAATGTGCACATGTGTACACTTTGCCATACATGAAAGCATGCATGTAAATATGCATGTTGCGTATGTTTTTCATGGTGTGTGTGAGATGCATGAGGTATATGTTTCCTTTGGGTTTTTTCTTTTGGAAACATGGAACTAAATTTATTCATGTGAAATGCACACTTTTTCAAAGTGGTATCCAAAACATTAATACGTTTTTGGATGTCCAAAAATTCATTTTGTTAAAAGCAATGTTAGGGCTTATACCCTTACAAATGAATTTGTATTTATCGAAATCCTTTTTGGTTTTCTCAAAAGAAATAGATAAGTCATTTTTCTTTTTAAAAACAATTTCTAGCTTATTCTTTAGAAAATTATTTCCTTTTTCAATTTTTTATTTTGTGCAAGAGAAATTTCATATCTATTTTGTAATTCTTCAAAAAATTGTGCGAGTTCATCCATAAATAAATCATTATCTTCTAAAGAGGTTTCGAGATTTACCATGAAAGCTTCCTCTCCGTTTGCCATGAATCATCCCAAGTGGTTACCATTGCCTTCTTCTTATGCACATTCTTAGAGGTAGTTGCTTGAAGTGAGGGGCAATCGGCAATTAGATGGCCGATCTTCTTACAATGAAAGCAAGGACCTATCTCTTCCTTCTTCTTTTCAAATCTCTCTTGATGTCTTCCTCTTCGGAAGTTGCTATCTTCCCTTTTGATAAAACATCTTGCCCACTTTCTTAATAAGCATGGCAAAATTCTCATCGCCATCTTCTGACTATTCTTCTTCAACAAAGGATAATGGAGCTGCCTAAAAAGCTGTCGCTTTCTTCTTTGGTGTCTCCCTTTCTTCTCTCACCTTCATTTTCATCTCATGAATTTTGAGATTTTCAATGAAGCCGGAGAAGTCCATCTCCTCTCTATCGTTGAGCCCCTTGAGGGTTGTAGCCTTGACTTTCCAAGCATTGGGGAGAGCTCTAATGACCTTGCGAATTTTTTGGTCATTATCAATGGTGTCACCTAGAGAAGTTAACCTATTAGTAATCTCGGTGAAGCGAGTAAGCATCTCATCGATACTTTCCTTTTCAAGCATATAAAAATTCTCATATTGAGAACGGAGCAAGGTAACTCTAACTCCTAGAGACTTAAGAAATAGGTTCATCTTGACCTTCAAAATGGGAAAGTTTAACCCATCAAATTTGAGTGGGGACTTGATGCTAGAGAAATTGTGTGATGCCATGAAAACAAGTATTATTGCACAAACAAATATCAAATGCAAATTAATATAGCCAAATGAAAGAATCTCCCTATGGTGGTTAAACCAAAACTAGGGTTAGGCTCTGATACTAATTGTAAATCACCTAGAAGGGGGTGAATAGGTAATGGCTATACTAAATGGCAAATAATACAGAATTAAAATTTACTTGCTAGCAACCTAGCAAATACCAATCACAACATAAAGAATACTTGCAAATAAGTAAACAATATAAATTTGGAAGTAAAGAGAGAGTAGAGTTAAGAGAGAAAGAGTAAGCAATTGCAAACACGATGATATGTTCCGAGGTTGAGCCACTGCTATACATCCCCACCTTCAACACTATGAAAGATTTTTACTATGACCGATCTCACTAGATCGTCAATCGTTACAAGTTCTCAGTAGAACTCAATAGACTCACAAGTCCACTCTCGTGGTGCCGCAACACCAACGTGGAGCTCACTAGCTCACTTGAGGCCACAACCTCTACAACTTCACAAAAGAAGGAAATCAGTGATCATCACTTGATCGCAAAAGGCTCACAAGCACAATCCTATAACCAAGATGAGGAGGTGAAACTCTTTGGGATTGTATAATGGAAATAGCTTGTAAAGATATAGAGGGAAGGCTCAAGCTAAAAATCAAGAATATAGAATTTTGGCTCAATAGAAAATCTTTAAAAAAAAAAGCTAAAACTTGATGTAATCTTGTAAAAACTTGATCTACACTTTAGAAATCTTGTTAGAGGGTTTTTCTATAGTCCCACTATTTATAGGGGATGAAAACATGAATAGAAAATCAAAAGAGTCGTTGGGAAAAGTCCCAGAAAAAGAAAAAACAGAATATAGCTGTTGGGTAAAAATCCAGAAGAAAATCCTTCTGTCGGTCAACTAGCCGGTCAACCGCCAACGATCGGATTTCCGACTATTGGGGATGCAGTCGACTGGTCGGTCGATCATTTTCCCAACCAGAGAGCAAAACTCTCTGTCGGTCGACCGGACCCAACCGAGAGCAAAGCTCTTATAGTCGGTCGACCGCTCGGTCGATCGAAGTGCACAAATGCACTTTGTTACATGTCGGTTGACCGCTCGATCGATCGATAGAGCAAATCTGCTCTGCCTACGATCGACCGATCGGTCTACTAACTTAGGGCCAAAGCTAGTTATTGAAATCTTTTTGAAACAATCTTTTTCCGATAAAATAACTTTTGATCTTTAAACATAAAAATAGAGTTCTAGGAACTTGATAGAACCAGTGTATGATCATGGGTCAACACAATACAAAGTTAGAACTATACTTTGTAAAAACTCTTTTCTAAATCGAAAACCCGGTTTTTCCAAAACTCGTTTTTCTGAAACTCGATTTTGAAAATGACAAAGAGAATAGTCTTGAACTCTTTATCAAACACTTTAGGAATATAAAAGAAGTGTTTGTGTGCGTGTGTGTGTGTCAATCCCAAAAGCTATTAACCTATGTCATCTTGGTTTTAAAAATGACTATAAATTCTATCTTAAATGCAAAAAGAAAATATATAGATCTTGATAGAGTCTTCTCTTGTATACTTGTTCCTTGAGCTCTTCTATGTGCTTAGATTCTGGGATCTACATCTTCTTGGCTTCCAAACACCTGAGTCTTGTAATGTAGTCGAAATGCAACAAAGAGTTAACATGAAACTTTGTTAAACAAGATTGTTAAAAACATAACTACATATGTTTTGTTATCATCAAAACTAGGGCTAATGGCCTTTGGGCCAACAAAACTAAGTATTGTAGAATTCTAAACTTGCTTGCATCTCCCTGCTCTAGAAAGCAAGGACCCTGCTACTTTCATATTGTCGTACCTAAGGCCAAATTACCGCGCAAACGCGATCTGGTCTGGGGAATTTTGCTCCAGTTTTTACAGGGTGCCTTTAGAGTTTAAAATTTTCTATATTCTGCTGCTAGTTTTTTGTTTTGATTGGCTATACACTGCAATAATAAACAACAAAAACAGTAAATTGGATATAGTAATATGATTTAGACATTTGCTTCATAGACACGTGTTAATTTTATTCCAATTACTGTATTTTGTTCTGTTATTGTGATCTGGACTGAGGTGTACATATTGGATTGCATGTAGCATAGAACAAACACGTGGGTGATTTATTCTCTTTGTGTATTATTCTTGTCTATGTTGCACACTTGCACGAATTGTACTGAAGGGCAAAACCGAATACAACATAAGGTGGGAAAGTCATTACTCTCCCTTAGCCCAAAAACCACTCCCCACTCACACAACCCAAGCCTAAATAAAACTTGATAGACGTTGGCCCCTGGGACATCTCAGACGCATTAAGAGATTGATCTCAGGAGGAAGTTGTTAGTACCGGACTCTTGCCAAATCGGTGTCTAAGTTGGAGATTAAGATGTTAAGCCTCGAAGATCTGGTGGTTTGGCGTAATTAAGTCCCGTTGCCTACGTACGGATACCTCCCAACACATTTTGCCCCTACCTGGCCAATTAACACGTGATCTGATACTACAATATCCCTCTCCTGGACATTCGACCAGTTAGAAGTCGTCTAGGTCTAGGTCAACCCTAATATAGGCTTGGTTTTGATTTTTTATTTCTTTTTTGTTTGCTTGTTTTTTCTTTTTTGTTTGTGTTTGTTCGTGAAATGAATTTCAACAACAACAATTTTTTTCAATCCTAATATGAGCCATATTTTACCTCGACCTTATTTGACTCGGATAACTCCAAACTGGCTTTGTACAACATAAACCAATTGAATAGGCCGGATTGGATTTATCCTACTCAATATAACCCATATCACTATTCCAATAACCGAAATTTTTAAAATAATTTTTATTCTTCACAAAATCAATGGGGATTCACCTCCCCTGAGTCAAATTTTCAATCACCTTATCTACAATCATATCCCTCTTTTGCTTCATATACTTCTTTTTAAAACCACCGATTGAAGAAAAATCCGAGTTTGAAAAGGGTATAGAAGTCTTTGAAGCAATGTTTGAGTCCGAATAACAATGTCAAAATGCGCTCGAATCACAATCTTTCCAACACTAAGCTTCATATACTCCTTTTCTACAACAACCAGTTGAAGAAAAATCAGAATTAGAAAAGAGTATGGAAGTCGTACAAGCCATGCTTGAGTCCTAACAAAACAGGCTCGACTCACAATCTTCACAGTTCTTTTCACATCATACTTCATATACTCCTTTTCTACAACAACCTATAGAAGAAAAATCTGAGTTAGAAAAGAGTATAGAAGCCATGCAGGAAGCCGAGCGACAATTTCAGAAAATGTTTGACTCCCCAATTCTACAATATTTTCAAGATTCATACTTAGTCCCACCTTTTCAAAATGAGCAACCATCTATCTTGGACACGGGTATAGAACTCTTGCGTGAGTCCGAGTGACAATCTAAAAACATCTTTGATTGACCATGCCAACCACAATTTCAAGAATCATACTCATTTTTTCCAGTTCCACCTATTCAAAATGAAAAATCACCAATCCTAAAATGAGTATGAAACTCTTGAGTGAGTCCGAGCGACAATCTCAAAACATGTTGGATTCATTATTTTTCCAAAATCAAGCTTCACATATTTCTTTTTTTTAGAACATCCAACTGTAAAAAAAATTGTCTTAGAAAAGAGTATGAAAGCCTTGCATGAGTCCGAGCAACAATCTCAAAATCTGATGGACTCATAATTTCACCACACTTTGCAAAATCGACTTCCATACTCACCTTTTCAAAAAGAACCAATTGCACAAAGTATAGGAACATTATTCAGATTCCAAATTATGTTACCTGGCCTATCAGTAGGTTAGACTCAATAATGAGCGAATTGGTCAATAGAAGTGAGAAAATTCTCTCTTATCAACCTTTGACCATTTCTTATATCTCTAACTCTGTCGATTAGACCCAAGAATCATGTTGATTTGGAAACTAAAATTCAATTTCTGCACACCCATTTGAACTTGACCAAACTCTAAGTTTTGAAAGTCCCATTGACATTTTGGCAAGTTATCCCTTCCTGAAATTGAGCTTGAGCATGAATGTGATCCTGATTCTCAACTTGGTAATTCAATTCCACTTCTTGACTCAATATTGACTCCGATATCTTTACCTGATTTTAATTATTTTTTGAGTCAGTATTGGATCCTGACCCATTCATCGTGAAATTGAAACACCCATCTTTCAAGATCAACATATTGAACTTGACCAATACCATACTTTTGAAAGTCTCATTAAAAAATTGGCAAGTTTTCATTTTCATGAAATTTAACTCAATCAGGAATGTGACTCGGATCCTCAATTTTGTGATCCAATTCAAATTTCTGAACCAATATTGACTCATGTTTTGTTACATAATTTGAGCAACATTTTATAGTCAGTTTTGATTCCTATACCTGTAATTTTTAAACTTGAATCACTAATTTTGTAAAGTCACAATCCCCTGAAGGGAAGTGAATATGAAATAGAGCTTTAACTTCTTAATTTGGACCCACTACCTGAACAAATTTTGACTCTAGAACCTTTACTTGATTTCAGCCAATTTCCTGAGTCGGTATTAGTTTCTGTATTTCCTGAGCCCAAATCAATCATTTCATCTTATCACATTCCAATATGAGATAAAGATGTTCAAAATTAGATGGGGTAAAATTTCTAATAAAAATTATCCATGTATACATCATAATAGTGGGTTATATTAGAGAGGTCACTGGTGGTTTTCTGCGAACTTCACGTAATTTGGATTGGGCCAGATTTCATGTATCAATCAGACCTCTATCGGAACCACCACCCTAAGATGATTTTCCCTTCCCTCTGTATTTTCATGCATACATGTATTCACGATGCATTGAGGATAATGCATGAGATAAGTGTGTGGGAGTGTCCACAAACGTAGAGTTTTTAGTTTTTTTTTGTTTTTCACTTCTTTTAGCATATTCTTAGAATCTTCCCTTTTGTATAGGATTTTTTCTTTCTTTAAAATCTTTTTGAAACAAGAGATAAAGTTTTAATCTATTTTTAAGAAAATTAGGTTTATTTTAGAAATTAAGGATGATTAGTCACGCCTAATGGTGGTCAAAACAAATAATCCTCCTAAGTTTGTGGTCTTGTTTACTCGAGTCCATAAGCTCGAGGGATATTTTCTCATCTGGTGTCCTAAGATCGTCTGATTTGATAGTCATCGGCTAAAGCCTCACAACCCGGTAAACTAAAAGCCTAAGAAAACTAAGAGAAGAAAAAGAATACACACACACACACATATATAAATGAATAAATGGCTTGATGGTTGGAGTTAAAATCTTAAAATTTACAATATCACAAAGTGCATATTATCTAAGGTTTATGAAAGATCAAATATTTAATCCAATTTTGAATTCTAATCTTAATTGATGACAAGATCTTGCATATAGACTAAGTTTAAGAAAGAATAATTTTTGGTGAACTTATGACCTTAGATCAATTATTTTTGCAAAAATGTTTCAAAAGATCTTTTTATCTTTCAAAATGCATTTTCAAAACACTAACATTTATTTTCTTTCTTTACAGATTTTGTGGGTGTAATCTGCTAAAAACTCTCAAGAGACAAAACTCCTCCTCTAGGGAAACTTAGAGGTTTAACGGCTTGTTGCACACGCTCAGTGCAATCACGTCATCTGGGAAAGTGGTTAAATGACATTCTTAGTTTAGATTTTCTTTTATGCTTAGGACGAGCAAAAGATAATTGTGGAGGTATGATTAGTCTACTATAATGCATTATTCATATCATATTTCCCACCAATTTATAATAGATATTGTGTCTAACCTATGTTTTGGTCTTTATTGCAGATAAAAGGCAAAATCAGAATAAGAGCCTAATTAAACCCAATTTCGAGTAATTAAATCACATTTCTTGGAGATCAAGCTAGAGAGCTTTTAGAAATATATTAGATCCAGCAAATGAGGATGAATTTAGAGAAATACAGGACCAAATTATCAAAAACCAAAAATTCATAGAAGCCCCTAGAAGCTTAACGGATCAACTGGAAAAAGATCAGGGACTGGATCCCTGAAATTATAGTGTTTCCTCCAGGTTGTTGCGGTACTTTTGGTGGCCCCATGCGTCGATTGGAGCGTGGCTTTGTCTCATATCTAAAGTCTGTATTTGCCAATAAATACTGCATTTAATGGTCAGAAATGAGGTTAGAGAGCTGTAGGCTAGGATTTTCTTCTTTTTATTGTAGAGTAGTGTAGTTCTTCTTCTCTTTTCTTTTGTATTTTATTTTTGTTTTAGATCATGTATTAGGGCAGAGTTGGTTCAGGAGAGAAAGAGAGAGATTAAAGTAATAGAGAGTGACAATCTATGAAAATTTCCTCCTTTCCTTCTATAGTTTCTTCTCTAATTTTTAACATGACTAGCTAACTTTTCTTTCATGGCAATCTAACTACTAACCACTAATCATCTAACCCCTTGATAATTCACATGAATCTAATAGACTTTACAAGGCCTTGCTATTGCAAGAGCTATAGATGGCTCATAATGATGGATTCTAATATCTAACTTGCTAACTGTCACGCCCCGCTTCCAAAAATACGTTGGAGTGGAAACGTGATGAGAGTCGGCGATGCTTATACGCAAGAAAAATATCTCACGTATACGCGCTAAGCCTTAGTAACTCAGAACAAGCTACAAAAATCTACTAAAATGAATCATGATCACTGCAATATCACATATAAGCATCCACACATGGCAACATATAAATAAGGAATGAAATAACGACTGGTAATGATATAGAATCAAGAAAACTACATAAACAATAGAAATAAAAAGGCAGACGAGAATACTAGAACAGGTAGAGAGAAACTCCAGCTCCTCGCAATATGTACAGTCTCATCGAACACCTAAACAATTAAATGAAACATCCAATCTGGACGTGCAAATTCAGGGTCATCAGAAAGCCACATAATGAGTGTGTAAGTAAAGGGGAAGGTGCTCGTGCATATAAACAGTGTGTACATAATAATAACATGATGAACTGTAAATAAAGATAACTGAATAATAACATGGACAAGTCTTTAGGTAAAAGAATACCATTAATAAAATAAACAATTGATGTCAAGATATGTAACCTAGCATATGTCGCTAGTCTGGTTGGTTATTATTAACCTAACTAATGTAGTACTTAGTTGTGTCCCATTCCACAACCGTTTTCTTACATAACAAATAAGGTTATCATCTGCCAATGTAGTGCATGCGTTTTGGAAGGGTACCGTGCATACCTGGTACCACGGTCTAACATTTCTGGCACTGAACTAAGATGGACCACAAAGCCCTAATAGCTGGCAGACCATAGCCCTACACAAAAGAATAACTGGTGTGGCAACGTAGTTCGGGCATAACCCTAATAACTGAAAACTAAATAACTGAATAACTAGGCAGCCAGTACTACCATGGTTCCCCATGGTGGAACCTAAACTTGGTATACCATAACTAGTCCTTCCAAAATACACGACATGCATTATCGGGCAATTGCCCCTGTTCCCCGAGTTATGGTATCTTTTATTAACAACCAATCATATAAGTTATTATTAAAATAAATTAGTGACCAGATATCTCCAACAACTGATGATGTCAATAATAACTTATAACTGAAAAACTAGTAATTGAGAACTACTATCTGAAAGCTGAATAGTTATTAACTGACGTCAAATAGAGAATACTGGAGATAAAAAGTCACTAATCGCAACTATGCACTAATCACTGATAACTGATAACTGATACTGATATCTGACTACTACTATAAAGTTTGAAATACGAGATCATCGATATCAATGAAATCACTCTCTAAATATATCTATCTCTATAACAGAATAACTGAATAACTAAGAACCAATCTGAAGTGCAGTCCACTGATTATCCTCGAGATCAAACTAAATCAATAGTTACTGAAATCGTAACAAAATAAGGGAACATCCTCAACCAACATGAAATCTAGAAATGTCTACTTCTAATGCTCAACCAACAAACTCAACCATACTCAAATAACAGAATTAGGGATAAATCTGAAAATACTCACAATCAATAATCCAAAAGTCATTAGTCTCATCTAAACTCTATTCAAGATCCAATGAAAAGAACACAAATCCCATATCAATCAACTCTTAACTCTAAATAAGTCAATACCAATCCAAGTATTAAGAAATCCAATCTCTTATTAAAGTAACATCATAACTAATATGTCCCTAATGTCAAAATGAATTCTCATCTAAGTTATCACCAAATGAATGAATAACAAGTCTAATAAGTACTCCATATAAAATATGAATTTTTAACCTCAATCATGAACCAATCAACCGCAAAATCAATCAATTTATTTTCTAATATATATCACAAATAGGTCAATTACAAGATCAAGTTCGTTTAAGGTGCATCAATACTAGGCTAAGCCAACAGCGACGAACCACTAACATATGAAATGACGCTGATAAGCGCTCATACCAACTAAATAATAAAGTGAACGCTCACTAATGTTTCATGAAGTGATACGATTAATCATACTGGTAAAATATATCAGATGGTCACATAAAATGATACGAATAATATATAAACGTCTACTGACAACAGTAAATAAGAAAATAACATATGAATAAATACTCACATGAAATGACTCGATTTTGGATCCGAATCGGCATCTGATCTTCACTGCATGAACCGGGATGGATCTCCGGATCATCTAATGGATTGGTCTTTAAATCAACTGGCGTTCTGTACTCTGCGAACACGAATCCGGATCGGGTCCAGGTTCTCTACAAATATGACTCTGATTGAACTACTGTAACATACACACACACACATATATATACACATCATACATGTATCCACACGTGCATACGCGCGCGCACGTGTACACCCACATACATACATGTATATGTACACATACGCGTTTGCATACATACACTGCACACAATCACACACATGTGTACATAAATATATATACAGCATAGACACTCTCACACACACACACACACACATCCACATTAACATATGTACAAACACACAAATAACACATACATTAATATAATACATATACTCATTCATCACATACTCACACATACATTAACACAGAATTACCCACACAAACACCCTAGCATTGATACACATACATCATGTACACATAATACATACATACACACACATTCCCACACAAAGAAAAACCTAACACCCACACACTCTTGCATTCACACATACACAAAATAATAAACCACACATAATACATAATACAGAGAAAGTGAGAGATATATAGAGAGAAGGAGATTCATGGCTTGCAAGGGGTGGCGGCCTGGTGTGTTCACTGGCAGAGGTTGCGGAGGCGGAGGATGGAAGGTGACTCACCGGAGAGACGATGGTGGTCTGTCGGGTGCTTCAGGCTCTTGTGTTTCTCGACAGTTTGGCAGATGAGAGCACAGCCAGGGGCAGGCTACGATGGAGATGGCATAAGGAAGGGGATTCTGCCGTGTGTGGAGGAGGGGAGAAGGAGGAGAATGATGTGGGGGTCTTGGCCAGTGGCTTGCGCAAAGGTGCTCAGCCAGGATGGAGGGGCGACTGGCTTGCAGGTGTGAAGATGGGAGTGCGTCGAGGGCTATGCAGGAGGGTGTGCGCGGCCTAGGGTATTGGCGCATTTCAGGCGTGAGTTGAATGAGTGTTGTCACAGCAGAGGGTTGCCATTGGAGGTTGGTCTGGTGTGCTGTTAGAGGTTAAGAAAGGGTTTGGGCTGCCATGGCCTGGGGGATCTGCGGGCTGGATGATGGGGTGTTGCTGTCGTGTACTGGAGAGGTCGTTTTTAGGAGCTGCCGGTAAGGTGGATCCCAACATCGGAGGACAGGGAGGTGCAGTCAGCCATGGGTGAAGGCCCGGGGAGGGGAGGGCTGCCTACAGGCTGCGGGAGAGGTGCAGGGTGGCTTTGACAGGTGTGCGCCATGGATGCCCAGCCAAGGGAAGAAGAGGGGCTTGGGCTGTTATGGTCTCCGCAGGGGGGTGTGCTGCTACGGCTATGGGGACGAGTGCAGTTGGAGGCTGTGGCAGCAGGCCATGAAGGGAGGAGATGCAGATGAGGGTGTGGCCTGGTGGAGGGTTACTGCTATTAGAGAGGGGTCGTGAGGTGCCTGAGTCTCACGGTGGAAGAGTCAGGGGTAGATCATGTATGGCCCAGGAATGAAGGGAGGAGGGCGACTGTGCGGAGCTCCGGCGAGGGTGGCAGCATGGTGGCTGGGCCAAGGAGGACTTATGGGGTTGGCGGCTGAGGGTGTGAAGGGTAGAGGAGGAGAAGAAAGATTATGAAGGGGATGACTAAGCGCTAGGGGATCTCACGGCGGCTAGAGATAGAACAAGGAGATAGAATTAGGGTTTAGGATTAGGTTTAGGAGAAGATTATATTGGGTTTGGGTTTTTTAGGTAATGGGTTACAGGAGTTTGGGTTTGGATTATATGCTACGGGTAATTGGGTTTAGGCTTGAGCTAATGGGTTAATGGGCATAGGATAATGAAAGAAAGAGAGAAATAATAATAACAACACAACACTAACCATAACAATAATGGTAAATAAAAATAATTAACCATATAATAATAGTAATAAATAATATTAAAATGCTAAGAACAATACACTAGTAATAATAATAGTCAACAACAATAATACCAATACATAATAATAATAATTTTAGTAACAGTAATAGTTAACAATAATTATGGTAATAATTATCAATGACAATGATAATAATAATAAAAGTAATAATAATAACTATAATAATAGTATTTATTCATAACAAAAATAATGATAAACACCAAAAATAATAATTAACAATAACTATAATAATAACAAAAACAATAATATTAATAATAATGAAAACATTAATAATAATGATAATAAATAACAATCATAATGAAATCATAATAGTAATAACCCCTACTAATAATAACAAACAATAATAATAGCAATAGTAATAATACTAATAATAATTACAGCCAAATTAACATCTAATATTTCATAATAATTAGTACATTTAATATTAATAATAATAATCAGAAGAAGAAGAAGGCTTAAATTAAGTTAATCAATAATAATAGAATAATAGGTAAATCCAAAAAAATGCAATATTATTAATTAGGGATATTACATTCTACCCACCTTAAGAAAATTTCATCCTCAAAATTTCAATAAAGTAAGGAATGGTAAAAAGAATCAAAATCAAGGGAAAATATATCAATTCCATGTCGCTTCTTAGCGCATCATGAATCCACCACACTTCCACTGCGCTACTCTGACTTCTGCTACCGGCTTCAAAATAGAGTAACCAGACTGAAGAGATAAATTAAGAAAAAAAGAATCGGCATGAAGAATAAGAATCAAGATAGAACCCAGATTACTCTAGAAGAAAAGTTAGAATCAGGGTTGTCAAAAGATGAAATGAATTTCCAAAGGGAGGAGGATCAATTTCCAAGTGGACTTAATATCATTGTATGGATAGTATTTGTATACTGCAGTGTAACTATAGCTCGTTTCAAGTTAACGGTATGAACTAGGTCTTCTTACAAAAAGCGAAAGTTAAAAGTCAACATCGCAAGTCGAAAACTTAGGCCCTGATACTAAGAACACCTTGTCATGCCCTGGTTTCCAAAATATGTTGGATTGGAGATGCGACGAGAGTCGGCGATGCTTATACGCAAGGAAAATACCTCATGTATACGAGCTAAGCCATATGTAACCCAGAACTAGCTACAAAAATCTACTAAAATGAATCATGATCACTGCAATATCACATATAAGTATCCACACATAATAACACATGAATAAGGAATGGAATAACGACTCGTAATGATATAGAATTAAGGAAAGTATGGAAACAATAGGAATAAAAAGGAAGACAAGAATACCAGAATAGGTAAAGAGAAACTCCAGCTCCTCGCAACATATAGGGTCTCATCGAGCACCTGAATAATTAAATGAAACATCAAATTTGGACGTGCAAATGTCGGGTCATCAGAAAGCGGCCCAATAAATGTGTAAGAAAAGGGGAAGGTGCTCGTGCATATAAACACTGTGCATATAATAATAACAAGATAAACTGTAAATAAAAGATAACTAAATAATAACATGGACAAGTCTGTAGGTAAAAAATATCACTGATAAAACAAACAACTGATGTCAAGATATGTAACCTAGCATATGTCACTGGTCTTGTAGGTTATTATTAACCTAACTAATGTAATACTTAATTGTGTCCCATACCACAGCCCTTTTCCCACATAATAAACAAGGTATCATTGTTGTAACTGCCTGCCAATGTAGTGCATGTGCTTTGAAAGGGTATCGTGCATGCCCGGTACCATGATCCAACATTCCTGGTACTGAACCGGATGGACGTAAGGCCCTAATAATTGAATACTACAGCCCCACACAAAAAATAGCTGGTGTGGCACTGTAATCCGGGCATAGCCCTAATAACTGAGAATTGAATAACTAGGTAGCCAGTACTACCTTAGTACTTCATGATGAAACCTAAACTTGGTATACCATAACTAGTCTTTACAAAATACACGACATGTATTATCAGGAAATTACCCCTGTTTCTTGGGTTATGTTTTTTTATTGAAGTAATGATATAAGTTATTATTAAAATGAATTAGTGACTGAATATCTCCAACAACTGACGATGTCAATGATAGCTGATAACTGTATAACTAGTAACTGAGAACTACTATCTGACAACTGAATATCTATTAACTGACATGAGATGGAGAATACTGGAGATATGGAGTTAGTAATCACAAGTCTACACTAATCACTGATAAATGATACTGATATTTGATAACTACTATAAAGTTTGAAGTACGAGAACACCGATATCAATGAAATCACTCTCACAATATATCTGTCTCTATAATAGAATAACTGAAAAACTAAGAACCAATCTGAAGAGCAGTCCTCTGATTATCCTCGAGATCAAACTAAATAAATGGTTACTGAATCATAATGAAAAAAGGGAACATCCTCAACCAACATGAAATCTAGAAATGTCTACTTCTGATATTCAACCAACAAACTCAATCAGGGATAAATCTAGAAAACACTCTCAATCAATAATCCAAAAGTCATCAGGCTCATCTGAACTCTATTTAAGATCCAATGAAAAGAACACAAATCTCATATCAATCAACTGTAACTCAAAATAAGTCAATACCAATCCAAGCATTAAGAAATCACAATCTCTTATTAAAGTAGCATCATAGCTAATGCGACCCTAATATCCAAATGAATCCTCATCTAAGTTATCACCAAATGAATGAATAACAAGTCTGATACGTACTACACATAAAATATGAATCTTTAATCTCAATCACGAACCAATCAACCTGAAGATCAATCAATTTATATTATAAAATTTATCACAACTTGGTCTATTACAAGATCAAGTCCAGTTTAAGGTGTATAAATACTAGGTCTAAGCCAACAGTGACGAACAACTAATATATGAAATGACGCTGAAAAATGCTTGGATCAACTAAATAAATAAGGTCAATGCACATTGATATCTCATGAAGTGATACGGGTAATCATACTGGTAAAATATATCAGATGGTCACATGAAATGATACGAATAATATATAAATACTTACTGACAACAGTAAATAAGAAAATAACATAAGAACAAACACTCACATAAAATGACGCGATTTTGGATCTGAATCACCATCTGGTCTTCATTGCACGAACCGGTACGGATTCCGGATCATCTCATGCATCGGTCTTCAATTCAGCTGGCGTATCGGCACCTATGAACGTGAATCTGGATCGGGTCTGGGTCTTCTGCAAATGCGACTCCGATTAAACAACTGTAACACATAAATATATATACACACTTATACATGTATCCACACGTGCATACACACACACGTGTACACCCATATACATATACATGTACACGTACACATTCACATACATACACTGCACACAATCACACACACATGTACATAAATATATATACATGCATAGACACACACACACACACATCCACATTAACATACACACAAACACACAAATAAGACACACATTAATATAAAACACATACTCATCCATTACACACTCACGCTTACATTAACATACAAATACCCACACAAACACCCATGCATTGATACACACACATCATGCACACATAATACATACATACACACTCCCACACAAAGAAAAATTAACACCCACACACTCTTGAATTCACACATACACAAAATAATAAACACACACAAATAATAAACATACACAAATAATATATAATATAGAGAAAGTGAGAGAGATAGAGAGAGAAAAAGACTTATGGCCTACAAGGGGTGGCGGCCTGGTGTGTTCGCCGGCGGAGGCCGCGGATGCGAAGGAAGGTAGGTGACTCGCCGGAGAGACGATGGTGGTCCAGCGGGTGCTCCGGGCTCTCGTGTGGCTCAATGACACTGCAGAGGAGAGCAAGGCCAGATGCAGGCTATGGTGGAGATGGCATGAGGAAGGGGGTGCTGACGTGTGTGGAGGAGGGAAGAAGTAGGAGAAGGAGGTGGGGGTCTCGGCCAGTGGCTTGCGCAAAGGTGCTCAGCCAGGATGGAGGCGCAGTTGGCTTGTAGGTGTGAAGTTGGCAGTGCGCCGAAGGATGTAAAGGAGGGTGCATGTGGCCTGGGGGCATTGGCGTAGATCCGGCGTGGCTTGAAAAAGTGCTGTCACGGTAGAGGGTTGTCGTGGGGGTTGGTCTGGTGTACTGTTGGAGGTAAAGGAGGGGTTTGGGCTTCCATGGCTCAGGGAATCTACAGACTGGATGATGGGTGTTACTGTAGTGTGCTGGAGAGGTGGTTTGTAGGGCTGCCGACGAGGTAGATCCCAACGTTGAAGGGGAGAGAGGTGTAGTCGGAAATGGGTGAAGGCCAAGGGAGGGGAGGGCGGCCTGCAGGCTGCAAGAGAAGTGCAATGTGGCTGTGAGTGGTGTGCATCATGGATGCTTGGCCAAGGGAAGAAGAGGAGCTTGGGCTGCTGTGGCCTCCGGCAGAGGGGTGTGTTATCACGGCTATGGGGAGGGGTACAGTTGGAAGCTGCGGTAGCAGACCATGGAGGGAGATGTGGATGAGGGTGCGGCCTGGTAGAGGGTTGCTGCTGTTGGAGAGGGGGCGTGAGGTGCTCAGGTCTCACGGTGGAAGAGTCTGAGGGTAGAACGTGTACTGCGGAGGAATGTGCAGAGCTCCGGCTAGGGTGGCGGTATGGCGGCTCGGCCAAGGAGGAGGGGATCCCATGGGGTTGGCGACTGAGGGTGTGAAGGGTGAAAGAGGAGAAGAAAGATTATGAAGGGGACGACTAAGCGCAGAGGGATCTTACGGCGGCTGGAGATAGAACAAGGAGATAGAATTAGGGTTTAGGAATAGGTTTAGGAGAAGAGTATATAAAGGGTTATATTGGGTTTGGGTTTGTGCGATTTTAGGTAACGGGTTATAGGAGTTTAGGTTTGGATTATAGGTTATGGGTAATTGGTTTAGGCTTGAACTAATGGGTTAATGGGTATAAGATAATGAAAGAAAGAGAGAAATAATAATACCAACACAACACTAACCATAACAATAATGATAAATAATAATTAACCATATAATAATAGTAATAAATAATATTAAAATGCTAATAACAATATACTAGTAATAATAATAGTCAACAACAATAATACCAATACATAATAATATTATTAATAAGAGTAATAGTTAACAATAATTATGGTAATGATTATCAATGACAATGATAATAATAATAAGACTAATAATAATAACAATAATAATAGTATATAATCATAAAAAAATAATAATAAACACCAATAATAATTAAAATAACTATAATCGTAACAAAAATAACAATATTAATAATAATTAATAACATTAATAATAATGATAATAAATGACAATCATAACGAAATAATAATAGTAACAACCCCTACTAATAATAACAGACATAATAATAGCATTAGTAATAATACTAATAATAAATAAAGTCAAATTAATATCTAATATTTCAAATAATTAGTATGTTTAATATTAATAATAATCAGAAGAAGAAGAAGGCTTAAATTAAGTTAATCAATTATAATAGAATAATAGGTAAATCCAGATAAATACAGTATTATTAACTATGGTTATTACACTAACAAGCTAACGCTCTTATTTCATGCATGCTTCTAAAGGTTTTGATAATTTAATGTTTACATTAGCTTGCCATTGATGCAAGTTTGAATGTATAGACCACCTCATATGCCATATTTTGAAACATCTCTTGAAGAAGCTAAGGATTAGTGATGGCCAAGGATCCATGTGAGACAACTATCACTAAGAAGTTAGCATGATTAATGGAGTACTTAGTAGTTAGTAGCCATGAGCTTTTCCTCTCTTTTACTTTGTTTTAAAAACTAATTTCAAAACCACTTTATCAATTTTCTATTGTTGTTTTAATTATCTTCTTAGTTCACCATTGTTTTCATCTTCTTCACCATAAGTTCTTATCTTTTTCATTTTCCAAATCCATTTCTAATTCGCTTCACAAGTTTTCCGCTTCACTTCTTTCTTGTTTTACTTCGTCACTACTTTTTTGTTATTAGTTCACCGATTCCAAAATCACTTCTTGATTGTTTTCACTTCGTCATTTTCATCGCCTTCTCCACATATCACTTCTAACTTTCTTTTCCTTTTCTTTTCTCTTTCTTTAACAAAGAAGAACTGTTAATAATCGATATGAGCGAACTGTGAATGCTTATATCGCTTTTTATCCCTATGGATTCGACCCGTATAGCCTATATGCTATAACGGATGTATTTAGGATGCCAAAACACACATACTTTCACTGATTTTCTCAAACACATTTTTATGCACGGTTATTCCCCAATCAGCATACACACCATGCTCACTTGTATGCTAAAGTGTACAAATGTACACATTGCAGCCAAATAGTCCATTTCACAAAATTTTGTTATGATAGAATTAATACTATAAATAGACATGTTTGGGTTCACAAAACTAATCATATAGGACCCAAGAAGATATGGGTGCAAAGTCTACATTTAAATTTATTGATGTTGGTCCGTAGCAAGACCACGCGACATAATGAGCGATGGTACTTGATAGCGGTTACTCGAGGCACATGACATGAAACATCAATAATTTTGCCACCCTATCAAGAATGTTTGAAGGTGGCTCCATCACCTTTAGAGATGATTCAACCTGAAAAATTATTGGTTTTGATAATATTAAAATCGATACATCTCCTCTAATAGAAAATGTAACTTTAATTGAAGGTCTCAAACATAATTTATTAAGTAATCAGTTAACTTTGTGACAAAGGCTTAAAAGTTATATTTGATTCTATTTGTTATAATATAATTGATAAAAGTGATGCATGTTTATTAACTAGTCATAGGGAGAATAATGTTTATATAATGGATATGCTAAATCTAGATAGTAATATAACATGTTTAACTACGATAAATGTAGAACCTTGGTTATGGTATCAAAGATTAGGTCATGTTTCTTTTGAATCTATCTCGTATCGGGTTTAAGAATGTAAATAAATGTATTCTTAAGTTGAAATTTGAAAAGATTCATGTTTGGCATACTTGCCAATTTAGAAAGAAAACAAAAACCTTTTTCAAAATCAATTAAGGATATCATGACCACTCGTCCTTTAGGATTGATACACATGGACTTATCTGGTCCCACCAAAACAAGAATTTAGAAGGAACATGATGTGTGTGTATGTGTGCTTGATGATGACTTTTAAAGGTATACATTGGTTTTATTTCTAGAACATAAAGATGAGGCTTTTTCAAAAAAAAAATTGAAAAGAGAAAAAGGTTCATTTGTTGTTCGTGTTCGTAGTGATAGAGGTGGTGAATTCATAAACCACTATTTCATTACATATTGTAAAGAACATGGAATTAAATGTGAGTTTTCTTGCCCTAAAACTCCATAACAAAATGAAGTTATTGAAAGAAAAAATAGAACATTACATGGAATGACACAAACCATGGTTAATGAGTATGCTCTTTCATAATATTTGTGAGCAAAAGCTGTTAATACTTGAAAATTGTGTGAAGAATGTGTTCGAGATCAATATGATGGGCGAGCTTAACTATTTTCTTCAACTACAATTAAGTAAAGAAGTTACAAAATCTTTCTTAGTCAAGCTAAGTACATAAAGAAGTTGATTAAGAAGTTCGAACTTGAAAACGCCAAGATAAGTAAAACTTCTATGGCTACTACTGCTAAGGTTGATAAAGATAAGAATGGTAAAATTGTTGATATTAAATTATATAGAAGCCTAATAGGAAGTTTATTATATTTGACTGCTAGTAGATCTGACATCCTATTTAGTGTATGTTTATGTGCTAGTTTTCAATCTTGTCTCAAAAAGTTACACCTAAGTGCGGTAAAGCATATTTTATTAAATACCTTAAGGGAACAATTAAAATATATTTGTGGTATCTGATAATCGATCACTTTGAAACTACTAGTTATTTGGATGCTGACTACGTAGGTTGTAGATTGACCGAAAGAGTACCAATAGGACTTATCAATTTCTAGGAAATTGTCTCATTTTGTGGTCCTATAAAATGCAAAACTCAGTTTCTCTCTTAATTGCCTGGTAGAGTGTATTGTAGCTGGAGCTTTTTATGAACAAGTTCTCTAGATGAAACATACTCCAGGATTATGATTTGCAATTTGAACACATCAAAATTTTCTATGACAACACGAGCACGATATACATCACAATGAATGCAAATTAAAATAGTAAAACCAAGCCCATAGAGATTATATATCATTTTTCCTGAAGATCATTATGAAAAAAGTGATATTATTATTGATTATATGACGACTGATATGTAACTTGCCGATTTTTTATGAAATTACTTGTTTTAACATATTTTCATTTATTTCTGGTGAATTAAATCTTTACATATTAGATAACTATTTTTCGTGCATGGTTAATATCTTATTCAGTGCTAATGTAGTAAACAAAAATAGTTTTTCTTGAATTTATGGTCTATATGATTGGTTTTTGACAGTAAATAATTACACATTTTTTAATTATAGTTTTTCTTAAAAATCAATTTTTTTTACTCAGAATCAGAGTTTCTAATCTCTGAAAGTTGAAAACTATACCAGGACTTTTGACAGATGGCTATCGATACTTTCGACAGCTAGTATAAAACTGTGTGGGATTGGTCTTTTACTAAAACTGTCGAAACCTATCATCTATTCTTCATTTTTCTCTCTCCGTCGTTGCCTTGCTCTTGCCTCTCTCCTCTTCCCAACTCAAAATTTCTTCACTTGTCGCTCGAATCTACAAATTTCACCTAGTTTTTATCGAGTTTTTCACTCAGATCCGCATCAAAACTAAAGTTTTTTGGCTGATTTTTCTTTGGATTTTCAATCCAAAACCCTAGCTTCTAAATTTTGGTTAATTCTCTCACTTTTACTCTTTTGTTTCAATCTAAATCTTTGTTTTCTAGCTACTCCTGTTTGATTCACTATGGTTTGTGGGAAAAAAGATCGGATTGAAGGTGGATCTTCTTGAAACCCTTCATCTCCCACTCCTCCCTCTTTCTTTTAAAAGAAAAGGAACTATTCATAGAAAACTTTGAAAATCTTATAATTCAATTCCTGTTTTTGTGAGTAATGAAGCTAGAATGAACTTTGATTCTATCTTCTTTAAGAAGAAAATTTTTCGGGTCGTAAAATTATCTTTCATAACTTGGCTAAATATAATCTGGATTCTGTCTCCTATGATCTTAAATGGAATAACTTCTTGGAAATCCATTAGAGTTATTATCCTGAGCTTATCAAGTTGTTCTATGCAAACTTGAGTAAAGACAGTATTTCTCTTCAATCAGGTAAAAGATATGTTGGAACTTACAGTTTGATGATAATAGATTTTGATGATAACAAATGTGATGCAAGTACATTGGAGCTTAATCTACAGAGCTAGTACTGAGTTCTGATAGCTCAAGTTTATTCAAGGATATTGACTATTTTTGTGTACTTTTAGAAATTTATTAAAAGCCTTGATCACACACACAAAATAGTCTTATAGTCGACTAACCCCTTTCTATAGTCGACTAACACATCGTTTAGTCAACTTATAAAAGTCTATAGTTAAATAAGTGTCTTCATAGAAAAAATATCTGTTCACTGTTTGTTGATTGTAAGCAACATTAGTCGACTAAGCCCTTTTATATAGTCGACTAATTTTAGTTTCTAGAGACCTATCAATCTGTGTCAGATACATATAGTCGACTTGATCTTTAGGCTAGTCGACTAACCCAGGAAAAACTTCTTATAGTTGTCGACTACTCTCATATCCTAGTCGACTAACTACAGTTCTAACTGTTATTCAGTTTTGATTTTTTGGTGTTTTCTCCAACGTTTTGATTTTCAAATTTGAGTTGATAACTTCCCTAACTGACCATTGATTTCACCTATAAATAGGGATGTTGTTCTTGGATGTAATTACCAATTAAAATCATAAGTTTTCTGTCCAAAACTCTGTTGAAAATTCTATTTTTCAGAAAACTAGTTTTTACTTTTTGTTCTTCACACAATTACAATTCTTTTGTGAAGAATTTTGAGAGTCATCCTATAACATATCTTGTTCACAATCACGTACTAGTTTCAAGGCTTATAGGGTTTTAAATTGTAATCAATCAAAGAGAAAGTGTCTTCTTGGTGCAGAGAAGAGTTGTACAGATTTGACAAAGGGCGTTTTGTCAAGTGGTGTACGAGGAGTTGATTTTGGGGTGTATCATAATCAGGATAAGGAAAATCTCAAGTGGGTTGCTTGGGGACTGGACGTAGGTCATGAGGACCGAACCAGGATAAACTCTCTCGTGTTTGCGTTTGGATTTTTCTGATTTATTCTGTGCATTTTTCTTTCTTGCAAGTATTTTAATTAAAAGTTTATAAACACTATTCATCTCCTCTTTAGTGTTTTTGTTGCCTTGTTTATAGATCCTACATTTAGTATTAGAGCCTGTCTGCAGTGTTCAAGGATGGCAACGGAGTTTCCTTCATCACAATTCAAGGAATAACATTCTACACAACGTCCATCATTATTTGATGGATCAAACTACAACTACTGAAAGTGTAGAATGAAGATCTACTTGCAATCATTCAACTATGAACTATAAGACAAAGTAGAAGCATCATATACCAAGCCAACCACAAATTATAATGCATGGAGTGAAGAACAAAAGAAATCTATAAATCTTGATGCCAAAGTAATGAATGAACTTTTCTATACTTTGAAAAAGAAGAATTCAATCTTGTGTCAATAGCCAGATCTACAAATCAAATATGGCAGATTTTACAGGTAACACATGTAGAAACCAATAAAGTTAAAGAATCTAAAATCTCTTTTCTTGTTCACAAGTTTGAACTCTTCAAAATGAAGGAAAATGAAACCATTGCAGAAATGGTTACAAGGTTCACCTACATTACAAATTTCTTAGTAGCCCTTGGAAAAGAATACACTCAAGTTGAAAAAGTTAGAAAAATTCTTCATGCACTCACGTCAAATTGGGAGAAAAAAACTACTGTAATAGAAGAAGCAAATGACCTTTCTATAATGTCATTAGAAAACTTTATTGGTAATTTAATGGCATATGAAGGTCAACTTGAAGATAGGAAGAAGGATGAATAACAACTTCAATCCAAGAAGAAATTACTTGCCTTCCATACATCCTCAGTTATGGACAATTCAGATGATGATGAAGAAGAGATGGCAATGCTCTCAAGAAAATTCAGAAAGCTCTTGAATAAGGTAAGTTTAATCCTATTTGTTTTAATTGTAATAAACCAGGTCATATAAAGAAGGATTGCTCATTGCTAAAATACAAAGGGAACATCAAGTTCAACAAATTCAACAAAAAGAAGAAAGATTATTAGGCAACTTAGGAGGACAGTGATTCATCTTCCTCTGATGAAGAAGAAGCCACAGAAATTGTCAATGTCTATTTTATGGTTCAAGAAGATGAGGTACAAGAATATGCTGAATTATTAGATGCCTTTAATGAATTATATAATGATCTCAAGAATGAAAAGATTAAAAATAAAGTTTTAACAAAGAAAATTCACTTTATATTTCTCAAATGTCTGCCTTAAATTCTCAAAAAGCTGACTTTGAAAAAGTTATTTCATCTTTAAAAAAAGATAATGAGAATTTCTTAAAAGAAAATGCTTTGCTTAAAAGAGAAACTGTTTCTTTAAATTCTAGAATTTCTATTTTAGATAAAGAAATGACAAGTTTCAAAATTAAATATGAAGAACTTTTGAAAATGGTGACAAAATTTAATAGAGAAAAGAAAATTTAAATAATTTATTGTCTTATCAAAAGATGACACATAATTATTTTGGTTTTAGATTTTCAAAAGATAAGTTTGAAAAAACTATACATATTGGTCTTAGATTTTCAAAAAATAATGTTGGAAAATCTACACTTTTTTTATAAAAAGAATAATCATAATTCATATAATTCTTTTGTGAAAAGAAATACTAATACTAATACTATTTAGGAACAAATATATGGATTCCTGAACATCTAAATATTGTTGATAAAAATGCTTATATTGCATTATATATACATCATGTATGTAATTCTTATAATTATGTTTATACTAACAAATAAAAACCAAATTCAAATTGGGATTAGGTTCCTAAAAGTTAATTTTTTGACCCTGTCATGATGGGTACCATATAAAATATTTTATCTTATAGGTACCATATAAAAAAAATTGAATACTTGATAGAAAATAAATTCAAACATATAATGCACAATATAACCTGTTCTCTGCAGGGGGAGAACACTTATTATCTATAATTGTTATAACCTGTTCTCTGCAGGGGGATTTCTCTGTAGGGGGAGTTTTTATGCACAGAGCTTGTCATCATCAAAAAGGAAAGAATGTTGGAACTTACAGTTTGATGAGAATAGATTTTGATGATAACAAATGTGATGCAGGTACATTGGACTTAATCTACAGAGTTAGTACTGAGTTATGATAGCTCAAGTTTATTCAAGGATATTAACTATTTTTGTATATTTTTAAAAATTGTTAAAAGTCTTGATCACACACACAAAATAGTTTTATAGTCGACTAACCCCTTTCTATAGTCGACTAACATATCCTTTAGTCGACTTATAATAGTTCTATAGTCGACTAAGTGTCTTCACAAAAAAAATATTTGTTCTCTGTTTGTTGACTGTAAGCAACCTTAGTCGACAAACCATTTTTATATAGTCGACTAATTTTATTTTTCAGAGACCTATCAATCTGTGTCAGATACATATAGTCGACTTGATCTTTTGGCTAGTCGACTAACCCAGGAAAAACTTCTTATAGTACTCGACTACTCTCATATCCTAGTCGACTAACTACAGTTTCTGACTGTTATTCAATTTTAATTTTTTGGCATTTTCTCCAATGTTTTGATTTTCAAATATGAGTTGTTAACTTCCCTAACTGACCATTGATTTCACCTATAAATAGGGATGTTGTCCTTGGATGTAATCACCAATTAAAATCATAAGTTTTCTGTCCAAAACTCTGTTAGAAATTCTGTTTTTCAGAAAACTAGCTTCTACTTTCTGTTCTTCATATAATTCCAATTCTTTTATAAAGAATTCTGAGAGTCATCCTCTAAGATACCTTATTAATAATCACATACTAGTTTCAAGGCTTATAGGTTGTTATATTATAATCAATCAAAGAGAAAGCGTCTTCTTGGTGCAGAGAAGAATTGTACAGATTTAACAAAGGGTGTTTTGTCAAGTGGTGTACAAGGAGTTGATTTTGGGGTGTATCAAAATCAGGATACTCAAGCGGGTTGCTTGGAGACTGGACGTAGGTCACGAAGACCGAACCAGGATAAAATCTCTCGTGTTTGCGTTTGCATTTTTCTGAGATTTATTCTGTGCATTTTTCTTTCTTGCAAGTATTTTAATTAAAAGTTTATAAACACTATTCATCTCTTCTTTAGTGTTTGTGTTGCATTGTTTATAGATTCTACAAGACACGGATATTACATTGAGTTATGATGATCTTGCAAGCTTCCTAGATATCCCAAATGAAATGCTTAATATATTTTGTGAATCTATCTACATTTGTTTGAATATCTAAAATGAAGTGAAAAAGAAAGAAAACCCATGGCTACTAACTAGTAATGACTGCACCAACATGCTAACCTCTTAGTGATAGTTACCTCACATGTATCCTTAGCAATCATAGTCCTTGGTTCAAGAGCTTTACAAAGTATGGCTCATATGTTAACTTTCACATCTAAATTCAACCAACAAGTGCAAGCTACACTTCAATTATGAAAACCCAATAAGAGCAAGCATGAAATAAAATAATATTAGCTTGTTAGAGATTTAGATGTTACAGTGTTAGATCCATCATCATGAGCCATCAATGGCTCTTGCAAGAGTAAGGCCAAGTAGAGACTATTAGATTCATGTGGATTATCATAAAAGAAGTTAGACTAGTTAGTGGTTAGTAGTTAGTTGCCATGAGAGAAAAGATTAGCTAAGCATGTAAAAGGAGTTAGAGAAGAAAATAAAGATAAGGTAAGATAGCACCTTTCATAAATTGTCACCTTCTATTACAAGCACTCTTGCTTCCCAACATGTACCACTCTCTCCCCCTATTATAAGATCTACAAGAAATAAAAAATACAAAGAAGGAAGAAGAAGAACACTAATCTAAACTACCCTAAACTATAAAATGGAGATGAAAACTACCCTAAAATATTTTATATCTCATCTGAGAATCCCAGGGGGTATATATAGGCACCACGGGAAAGGGAGGCTAGGGGGCAAACCCTGCCCCAAAGTACAGGCGCGGAGGCGCCCGTACGGCCGCGTAAACGCGACAAAAGCCGCGTTTACACGGCTGTCCTTGGACGACGCGCGCAGCGCCGCCTGCTGCGCGCTACCCGGTTGTCCCCTTGTCAGCTAGAGCTTCCGATTTCTGGTTTTAGGCCCCTGGTTTTGACAGAATCAGCCTCCTAGGTCTATGGCTATCTTTTAGACCTTTAATCACCTATTAAATGGTGATTTGGGATCTTCTTCTTCATTACACACCATGAACCTAGAAACATGCAAGAGAGGCGTTATTAGCAGAATTTAATATTAAATAAATGTGAAGATGTGGTATGAAATATGCAGTTTTAGAAACTAATCACACCCCCACACTTATCTTTTGCTCGTCCCGAGCAAAACAAAAAAAATTAAGAAAATTATTACACCGATTTCGCAAGTGATGCGATTGCACTGAGCATGTGCGATAAACCGTAAACCTCTAGGTTTTTCCTAGAGGAGGAGTTTTGTCTCCTGAGGATTTTCAGCGAATTACACCCACAAAATCCATAAAGAAAGAAATTAAATGTTAGTATTTTGAAAACGTATTTTGAAATAGAGAAAAATATTGAAGTATTTTTGCGAAAATATAAGTGATCCAAGGTCAGAGGTTAACCAGAAATTGTTCTTTCTTAAACTAAGTCGAAATGCAAAATCTTGTTATAAATTAAATGTAAGAATTTAAAATTGATTTGATTCTTTAACCTTTCATAAAACTCTTAGAAAAATATGCACTTTGTGAACTGTGAAGATTTTTGGGATATTGACTCAAACTTTAATGCCATTTATTTAATATATTTTTTCGTTTTTCTTTTTTTCTTCCCTTAGTTTTCTTAGGCTTTCTAATTTACCCGGGTAGTGAGCCTCTAGCCGGTGACTCCCAAACCAGATAATCTTAGGGCACCAGATGAGAAACATCCCTCGGACTTAAGGACTCGAGTAAATAAGGTCACAAAACTAAAGGGGATTATTTTGTTTTTATCCACCATTTTAGGTATGAATAATCATGCTTCCTGAGGCATAATTACCCAACTTCAATAAGTGATTTTATCATCATTATATATATATATATATATATATATATATATATATATATATATATATATATATAGCATTTTTATGGCATTTTCAGTCTTTGTTTCAATCCAAAAAACTGTATAAGTGTGAAGTGCATAAATCTAAGGCAAAAAATTCAAGATCAAATTATCTTTTCAATCTTACTTTCTTATCCTAAAATTTAAACAAAATCTATTATTTTGACTTCGTTTAGAAATTCATAATTTTAGGTCTTCCTAATTCCTAAGATAATCTTAATTTTCTTAAAAACTATTTCCCTTATGTCAAAAAGTTTTGTAAAAAGAGAAGAAAAGAGTTTTTATACAAAAGAAAATTTTTAAAAGTTCCTAAAAAAGAAGTGTAAAAGAAAGAATGTAAAACTAACTACGTTAATAAATCCTCCCCCATACTTATCTCATGCATTGTCCTCAATGCATCGTGAATGTGTATATACATGAAATAAATGGAGAGGGAAGGAAGATTACCTCATGGTGGTGGTCTGACTGGGCCAAGCGTTGCTGCCCAATCAAGATATCGTGGATCTTGCAGAAACCCACCAATAACCTCTCTAATACGACCCAGTAAAATGTTGGTGAGATTTATATGATCTTATTGAAAAAATTACCCCTATCCAATTTCCAGTTTTCATAAATAATTACGGAGTAATTTTTTTCAACACTCTTATCCAACAATGAAGTGTGAGATTGGGAGATGATTGATTTTGACTCAAATAGAACAGGAATAAAAACTGATATTGACTCGGGAATTTGATTCAGATCAAGTCAAGAGTCAACAATGAGAGTCGAAATTGGTTCAAAAATAGGGTTCAAACCAAAGAATTGATGTTCACACACTTTCCCCATCAATGATGTGTGATCATAAGATATTGGTGATTCAATTTTACGTTGTACGGGTACAGGATCCAATGTTGACTCCAGAATAGAGAAAAAATCTGGTAAAGATACCAGAGTCATTATTGAATCAAAAAGTGAAATGGAATTACCAACTTGAGATTCAGGATCACTTTTAAGCTTAAGTTCAATTTCGGGAAAAGGATAACTTACCAATATGTCAAGGTGGTTTTAAAGATTTTGGGCAAGTTCAAATGGATGTGATGAAATTGAATCTTGATTTTCGTCCACGGAAAAAATGTGAATGGGTGAAATGATCAATTCAAGTTCAGGAAGTATGGGAATCAAAACGGGCTCAAGAACGTCACTTAGTTCAGGTAACACTACAGGAGTCGATATTGATTCAATGAATGGATTCGAACCGCTAACTTGAAGCTCAAGTTCACATTCATCTTCAAGTTCAATTTCAAAAAATGGATAACTTGCCAAAGTATCAGGAATTAGATGTTGGTCAAGTTCAGGTTGGTACGATGAAATTGAAGCTGGATTTCCAAAATGGCAAGATTCTTGAGTCATATGAACATCTGATGGACAAGGGAACTTATTCCAATTTTGTATTATTCACTCGGTCACTTGTACGAATTTTATAGTTTTTTCCTACAATGATTTTTCTTTGATTGGTTCTGAAAAAGAACTATATGAATTTTGAAAATTTTGTGCACATGATGAGGCCATATCGTATTCAAATTATTTTTGGGCCTCTATTGCTTCTTCCAAAGTCCTTTGCAATGATGATTTTTCTTCAATTGGTGGTTCAAGAAAAGGAGAATATGAAGTAGAATCGGGGAATGAATATTGTGAAAATTGTGGACAATGTGGTTGATACTTTGACTCGGGAGAGGTGAATTCCCATTGACTCTGTGAAGATTTGAAATTATTTTGAAAATTATAGTCATATGATTGGGGATATGGGTCATATTAAGTCGGATAATCTCAACTCGGCATATATGGTTGGTTCATGTTGTACATAGCCGGGTTAGAGTTATCCGAGTCCAATGAGGCCGGGTGAAATATGGGTTCATGTTAGGATTGAAAGAATTGCTGTTGTTGAAATCCATTTCACAATTTACAAAAAAGAAAAACAAACAAATAAACAAACAAACAAACAAGGAGAAAAAGAAAAAGAAAACAAGCCTACGCTAGGGTTGACTTAGACCTAGATGACTCCTAACTAGTTAGACTGTCCATGGGGGTATATTATCGGGAGCTGACCACAAGTTAATCGGCCAGGTAAGGGCAAGATCAGTGGGAGGTATCTGTGCCGGAGCAACGAGCCTAATTATGCCAAACCACTGTTCTTCGAGATTTTGCCTCTCAATCCCCAATCTTAGACACCGATTTGACAAGAGTCAACTTCTAACAAATTTTCCCTTAGGTCAATCTCCTAAATGAGTCTGAGATGTCCCTAGGGGCCAACGTATAACAAATTTTATTAAGGCTTGGGTTGTGTGAGTGGGGAGGTGATTTTTGGGCTAAGGAAGAGTAATGACTTCCCCACCTTATGTTGTATTAGGTTTCGCCCTTAAGTTCAATTCGTGTAAGTGTGCAATATAGATAAGAATGAACACACAAAGAGAGTAAATTACCCACGTGTTTGTCCTATACTATATGCAATGCCATATGTACACCTCCTATCAATATCTCAACAATAGAAGAATAAAATACAGTATATTGGAATGAAAAATGACACGTGCCTAGAGGCAAATGTCTAAACCATTTTAAAATATTCAATTACTGTATTTTAGTTCTTAAAATTATTTACAGTGCATAGGTAATATAAACAAAAATTAGCAACAGAGTATAAGAATATACAAGAATTTATCCAACCACACAAGAGCAAGTGCGAACTTCTGTAACGCTAAAAATTTAACCTGCACACCAAAAACAAAGAAGAAAGGTTAACAAAATCGTGAAATCAATATGTTCCCATCCCCGGCAATGGCGCCAAAATATAATCGGGAGAAAATCGCGCACAAAAAGTGTATCTTTTAAAGTTAAGATTTAAAGTGTGTGCGCTTTGGCTTCCTCGATACTTCCGTTATAACATAGAGGCTAAAACGAGTCGAATCCATAAGGACGGGAGGTGATAGAAGCTTACACGGTATGTTCACATGTATGTTAACGGTTCTTCAATGTTTGAAAGAATGAAAAGAAAAGAAAATAAAGAATGAAAAGAGAAGTACGGTGAAATACAAAGAAGTTTATGAAACATAGAAGAAATAGTTTTTGTAGTTTTTATTTGAATATCTAAAATGAAGTGAAAAATAAAGAAGACCCATGGATACTAACTACTAATGACTCCACCAACATGCTAACCTCTTAGTGATGGTTGCCTCACATGTGTATCCTTAGCAATCACTAATCCTTGGTTCAAGAGCTTTACAAAGCATGGCTCATATGTTAACTTTTACATCCAAATTCAACCAACAAGTGCAAACTATACTTAAATCATTAAAACCCAATAAGAGTAAGCATGAAATAAAATAATGTTAGCTTGTTAGAGATTTAGATGTTAGAGTGTTAGATCCATCATCATGAGCCATCAATGGCTCTTGCAAGAGCAAGACCAAGTAGAGGCTATTAGATTCATGTGAATTATCATAAAAGAAGTTAGACTAGTTAGTGATTAGTAGTTAGTTGCCATGAGAGAAAAGATTAGCTAAACATGTAAAAGGAGTTAGAGAAGAAAACAAAGATATGGTAAGAGAGCACCTTTCATAGATTGTCACCTTCTATTACAAGCACTCTTGCTTCCCAACATGTACCGCTCTCTCTCCCTATGACAAGATCTACAAGAAATGAAAAATACAAATGAGGAAGAAGAAGAACACTAACCTAAACTACCCTAAACTATAAAATGGAGATGAAAATTACCCTAAAATATTGTATATCTCATCTGAGAACCCCAGGGGGTATATATAGGCATCAAGAGAAAGGGGGGCCAGGGGCAAACCCTGGCCTAAAGTACGGGCAGATGCAAAAGTCGCGTTTTCGCGGTTGTCCTTGGACGGCGTGCGTAGAGCCGCTTGCTGCGCGCTGCCCAGTTGTCCCCCTGTCGGATGGAGCACCCGGTTTCTGGTTTTGGGCCCCTGGTTTTGACAGAATCAGCCTCCAAGTCAATTGCTACCTTTTAGGCCTTTAATCACCCATTAAATGGTGATTTAGGGTCTTCTTCTTCATTGCACACTATGGACCTAGAAACATGCTAATCAATGAGAAATACAACAATTAAAATGAGTAATGAAACGGTCAACTAAAAAACAAGAAGTAAGCTGGATCCCCAATTAAGGGCTCTAGAACTTCTCCTCTAAATTTTTTTAGATTAAAAGTTGAGTTGTGCAGTTGCCTTCTTACCTGAATGAGGAAAATTGACAAGTATGAATCATCCTAGCAGTGTATAGCAAGTAGAGTGAAGTGCAATGAACGCAATAACATAAGTGTAAGCAATAGAGAAAGATAAGAGTGAGAGAAAAGATAATCACAAATACAAAAAATTTGTTTCAAAATTCGAGCAACTTTCTCTATGTCCCCGCCTTCACCGCGTGAAGGATTTTCACTATCCACCAAGGATTGCCATAAAGAAACTTCAATGGTCTGCACAAGACCCGGAGTATTTGACTCTAACTTTCAATCCTCTACACAAGAGGTAGCAAAAAGTCAATGAAATTTACAAGCTCGTGATGACTACAAAAATCAAAAACCATCTCTTTACAATTTCCTAGAGTATAGAATGGAGAAACGAAGCTCATGAAGTTTGTGTGAGAGAATATTTAGTTTAAAAGAATGAATTTAAGAGCTTAAAACTTGTAAAAATTGATTTAAAATTGAGAGCACTTAAAACTTGAAAACTAGAAAATTTTCAAACATTTCTCTTTGGATAAAACATGATTTTTTGAATAAAATGATAAAAATCCTCTACAAATGAACCATATATATATATATATATATATATATATATATATATATATATATATATATATATATAGGCAATCGGTAAAAGTCATTAGAGAAATAAACAAGGGTATTAGGTGGGTGATTAGACTCAAGAACTGCAAAAAATACTCGTTAAATAAAAGCCAAAAATCAATGAGATTTGAAAACTAGTTATTACTGTAGCAGAGACAGACGTTGGTCAACTGGCCGATGGACTGGCAGGCTAGTTCAAAAACTAGTCACTGCCTGTCGATCGATCAGTCAGTTGATGAAACATACATATAGCACTGACATTTGGAACGGTCGATCAGTTGGTCAGCCGAAGTGCCAAACAGAGGGCAGCTATAGTTTAGCGGTCGACTGGTTGGTCGACCGGCACAAACAGTCTGTTCACAAATGGCTGATCGCTTGGTCGACCGAGCCATTATGCATTGCTTTGCACATGGGGCGGTCGACCATCCTACCCCAAAAACCTAATTAATGATAGTTTTTGAAATGGAACTCATTACTAAGTAATTTATATATGTATAAAAATAGTTTTGGCAACATATAAGCTATGAGATACATGTATATAACTAGCTATAAAAATTTGAGAAAATATGAAACATGTATCAACAAACATTTTGTAAAACTCCAAAAATCAAAAACTAGATTTTGAAACTTTGAATGTGTGTGTTGTATTCTTGAGTACCAATTCAACATTCTATGCTTAAACATTCTAAGTTCCTACATAGGCTCTTCAAGTCTCTTTCAAGTGGGCTTCCATACAAATCCATTCGTTGATCGTTCGAGCATGAATCCCTTCCTTAAGTTAACTTGAGTACTTCAACCACTTTCTTTTTAGGAAGAATGAAAGCTAAATCTTCTTGAACCCTGAAAAATTTAAACACACTTGAAATTGATTAGTACTTCATAACTACATGAGTTTTGTAAACTCAAAATAAGAAAACTTGAAATTGATTGGTACTTCATAACTACATGAGTTTTGTAATCTCAAAATAAAAAACCGGTAATTGTAACTTTCGGCCAACACGAGGCTATATCACTCTTCTCATCTGTTGCATCTTATGCTTTGTTGCAGTAAGCCTTCCAAAGTAGATCTTTGAAATCATTACTGGTCAAAATCTTGCCTCAAATAGCTTAGCTTTTAGCATGTTACTAAAATCTTTAAGCAGTGAAGAGTCTTCTACTCCACCTATTGTTCCTTTCCTTTTCGCTGCCCCTACCCAGGAGTATGCACCGGAGCAACCGGGCGAAGAAGACTGAGCATCTTTACCCCTTTGTTGTTGAGTTGACAAAAAGGGAGAGAAAAATTAGGAAGTTATTTGAAGATGTTTTGAGGACTTTGGAGTTTAGTTTATCTTTTGAAGAATTTATGTAGTTTGAAGGAATTTATGTAATGAACTTAGTATCTTTTGAACTGTATTGAATATTTAAGTTTGGAACATGGTTTGTAATGAATTTGGTTATGTATTTGAATTTGATTATGTTATGAATGTTATGGATATTTAAGTTTGTTTTATATGTTTTTGAATGAATGTATATGCATAATTGTGCTGTGAAATTGCTGATATATCGTATATGCATATGTTTGTAATATGTTTTTGTTGGTATCTTTGATATATCAATTCATATCAAATTTGAGCTTTTTTGAATATAAATGTGTGGAATATATGCCCAAATTCGTGGGGGAGTTTTGTTAAAACTCTTTTCTAATCAATGCAAATATAACTCCATAAGTTTTGTCATCATCAAAAAGAGAAGATTGATGACCAAAAGGTCCAATCACTCGTGTTTTGATGATTCACAACTTATGTAGTTAAAAGACTAATGATCTTGAAGTGTTCATATAGATTATAGGTTCTTCAATATTGTATAGTGAAGCTCAACTTCAACAATTATGCATTGATCTATCTCAAATTGTTGATTGAAGCTCAAGAAGTTAATTTTAAATCAAATATCTACGAGAAGACTTCGTTTCAAGTCAATAGAGTTTGTATTTATAAAGTCTAGAAAATTTGTTAAATTTTAGATTATGGAATTGTTAACTCAAGAACACACACGACATTGATATTGGTATGATAGAGTTTTTCAAAACGAATATATATACATATATAAATAAGTTTTTAAAATAAAGTTTCAAAATATTTGTTTCTTAAGAAAAATTGATTCTCAAAAAATGAGTATTATTGTTTGAAATATGTAGTGAAGTCAATTCACACAGATTAGAGCTCAAAAGAAAGAAACTTATTTTTATTTGATTTAAAATGTTAAAATTGATTTTAAACAAGTTTTGAAAAGAATCACAAAATTTTGGATAGCTCAATACATTGCTTTCGAAAACGGATACTCAACGTGCGCAAGTATGAGCTGAAGAACTTTCAACTGCTCTATGCATGTTTTTGATAGTGTTTCCAGTGAGCTCAAAACTTTTCAAAGCTGATTTGTTTTCTATAGTTTTCTCTTTGTTTTTGTCAACTGTCGAAAATAGTTTTTGAGAGGGCATAACTCATTTTCCACAGCTTTTTTTAGAGCATTTAGAGTTTTAAAAAACTAATCAATTTTGGATAGTTCACCCTTAGAAAATGTGGCCCTGTCAAAAGTGCTTTCGATGGCCCAAAACATGTCTTTCTAAAATGAACAACTATTGTTTGTGACCGTTACCTATCAAAAGTCTGACACCCCACTTTCGACAATCAGTTCACTTTTCTTTGCTGATTTTTAGCAAACATTTTGTTTTTTTACTATAAAAAAATCTAATCAATTTGCAGAGATTAAATAACAGCTTTAGAGAACTTTCGATAGTTTTACAAGAGTTTCTGTGCTTCCAATCTTTGAGAGTTTCTGTGATCAAGAGAAGATCATGTCATTGTTCTTTGTAGTAATTGTTGTATACCTCTAGTGAGAGAGGGAGTGGTAAGTCGATCTTGCAGGATCGCAAATTGTAGGAGTTGAGGCTCCGAGGTGATCTAGAGGGATCGTGATTGTATGAGTTAAGCCTCTAAGAGTGGTATTGTGGGATCCCGATTGTAACCATTATTCTGTTTTGCGAACTAGTTATAGTGTTTATTTCTCTGCAGGAGTTGGATACAAGGACGTGGATCAAACTTTGAGAACAAATTACTTGTGTTTGTGGAATTTGCATTTTCTTCAGTCTATACCTTGATGTGTCTAAACTTTATCTGATTATATTTGCTTATCATTTGATATTAAGTGTAATTGTTACAAATAGTTTTAATTTCTGCATATTTGATTAGCATCACCTATTCACCCTCTCTAGGTGATTTTATAAGTCCACTACCTACCTTCAATATATAGTGTAAAGTTAAAAGAAGTTGCGACTACATATCATGGATATGTTATATATTAAGTTCTATGGATAGGTACAATCCCCTAAATATATAGATCTATCTGCTCTATTTTTTTTTAGACGCATTTTTCATAAAATTGGTGGGAGCTGGATATGCTATTGTCCTCTATAGACCAGAGAATCAAAGAACTTGAAGAGGGCTGATAGAGGCATTTGCCTTATGGTAAGGAGATGAAAAACTTGAGATATGCATGCTTCCAACAAACCTATAGACATACTGAGGAGTCAAATTTTTTAGAGAGCGAAAAAGCTACAGAGACATAAATCATTGCAGATATATATATATTTCTCTAAATTACATCAATATTGCTCAGCTCACCCGCCACCTGAACTTGAGATATCACCTTGCCAATATAAAAACTTCTATAAGAAATGTTGTGAGGGATGAAAACGGTACGATATGAATAGTATCTACTAGTATCACTGAAAACATTGCTAAAATACTCCTACCAACCATCAGTTACCTTTTCTTTTTTCTTCAATTTTGTGTAAACAATTTCTTCATCGCCGTGCCATGTCAGTAGCCACTTTGAAAAGGTGCATTGGAACATGTAATAGGTAAAATAAATCTGTTTTACTGTGAATAGAGATAAATTGGTTTACCGTGCAAGGAAGCAATTGGTGAACTGAAAATAATTACTGCTTTTGTGGTTTGTTTGCGCATGACATAAGCATTTTTCTAGTATCAAATACACGCTTTGCTTTTTTTCCTTCTCTTTCTGACCTTTTTGAAATCTCCGGCTGATGTGAAAATTCTAGTAGCAGCTAGAACTGTTGGGCATATCCCTTAATTATTCATATATTTAAGCACTTGATGCATAAATATTAAAATTACAGCTTTAGTGTTGTTTAGAATTGTCTGTATTTTTTTTTAGATTAAAGTTCATTTTAATCACAGTTTTTTGTAAAAATCTTTTGACTAAAAATGAAAACTTTCTAAAGTGAAAAAAAAGAACTAGCTAACTTCTATAAAGCCTGATCATCTTTAAAATAAACTTGGCCAATGAGTAATGGAAACTTCATCAACAGAGGCGTGTAGAATGTGTTACCCATGAGATCCATTGAAGGCACATCATCCACTAATTCACCAAAACCTTATGAGGGTCTGATGCAATTTTATTTCATAAAATACTTTAGCTTGGGACAATATTAGATTACTACATCTTGATCCCCAGGGCGTCTGTTACAATCTAAGCAGAAAAGGCTAGGTTTAGCAGTTCTGGGGTTTATTTAGCATTTACTCGATCCTCTGAGACTGATCATGACTCAGTTATAAAACAGGGCGGGGCGGATAACAACATTCTTGATGATGAGCCCCTTCTTCCAATAGTTCTTCTTGATCTCCTTCATCGAGAAGAGGATATCCCCTGCATCCCTAGTCGCCTTAAATTCACCGATGGTGAGGGTGATCCATTCATTCCTGGGCACATTAGACAGGTCCCTATCATAGGACTGAGAAGTCCCGTCAGGTAAGTCAAGCCTGAATGTGACGGGGAATTAGTCCAACCAGCAACTGGTTCCTTCATCATTAAGACAAACACAGCCTCATACTTGACTCCTGCAGTAAGCTTCGACATTTCATACTTTCCCTTGATCTCTAGCCAACACACGTTGATGAGCCGTGGGATTTCGACAACTTTGTAGTCTTGGCTGTGTGAATAGGCATTTCATGGATTAGAGGTTGATGAAATGTACGCAAACAAATTTTGAGTTTAATTTGATTAAGATGCCATAAGGAATGGAACATGGAAAACTCCCATAGAGACGGCTTGCAATTTTATCATTATTACCTCTCCAAAAGGATCCAGAACCACTTCCAGTATCTCTTGTCATCTCCCCAGGTGATTGATAACTCCCTTGGATAAATGGTTACTCCGTTGGATCCCTTTTTGTCCTGGAACATCTTTTGATGTTTAAGAGATGCAACAAAATCAAAAGTAAGTCCACAGTCTACCTTCAATATATAGATTGTAAACCTTAAAGGAAGTTGCAACCATATATTATGACTTGTTTATATATTAACAGCTATGGATCAAGGTCCAAACCCTTCAATATGTAGATCTATTTGCATGAATTTTTTTATCTTCTCTAAACTTACCTCAATGCTCAGCTCGGCCGCCATCTTTTTATTCTCGGATCTTGTCTCTTCCTCTTCCTCTTCCTCCCTGTTTGTCAAGCTCTCTTTTCTGCTGGTTACAAGGATGAGGTTCTCAGAACTATTTATAATAATATTGGATGGGATGTAGCCAATCAAGAAGGAATTGCAAGGAGACTGACTGTCTTGCATGCATTACTTATATTATTAAGAAACGACTTCAAGTCAATATAGGTTATCGATTATCACCACACATGTTTTTTGCTTGAGCCCTAAGAGACCAAGTCTTTTAATACTTCAACTGCAAAATTTTCCTCTTTAATTATCTTTTAACACCCACACATGTAGTTTTTGAAAGGAAACAAAAAAACAGTAAATTGAACAGGCCAACATCATGATTACAGTGGAGATGCACAAGTATCCTCTCATGAATGACCAAGTCTTATTATATGAATATATTAGTATATCCTTAAATTGTAATTTGATCATTCACATATAAATCCATGCGAAGACCGACGTCTTATTTTAATTAAAAAAATAACATGTCTTGGTTCATTTCTTCATGCTATAAATAGTGGCTTTTCCATGCTTAACAAAGTCATCAGCAAGTTGAGAGAAGTATATATAGACAGCGAAGGAGAAATAGAAAGAGGGTAATTAAGGGACTGTGATCATGGCATCTCTTGAACCAGCTATGCTTATCTCGGCAGCAGATGTCAACCATCAGGATTTCCGCTCTGGGCCGTTAGTCTGCGACAATACCATGGCAAGTCCCCCACTGATAGCATGTAGCATGCCATCTCTAATATTTTGTATTCACCAATCTCTGAATGGGCTTAATTACTGTGCACAGTAACACTTTATCTTTTTTGATTAGTCATGTGCAATGTTGATTCCATATATGACTTCTCCAATGTTTACTGATTCTCGTATACAGGTCATACCTATGTATAAAAGAATCGATAATTAACCCTGCTAATTTCTTTTTTTTTTTTTTTTTAATTTGATTAGAGATCTGTGAGCAGAAAATCGATTCCCTACTCCAGCTACATGGTGTACGCGAGGGGCCTTTCTATTACTTGGGGCAATGACCCTCTCTATTGGCGCTGGCTTTCCCTGGAAGAGTAAGAAATTATGAGCTAAAACATTATCATTCATAAAACTATCATCAAATACTCCTTATGTTTGTTCTAAATATGATTTACCATTTTTCATTTATTAGCGACATAAATGTGGAGGTTGCTCAGCTACTTGATGTTTGCTGGCTTGAAGTGAAAGGGAAGATTGAGATGCAGCGTCTCAAAACAGGAGTTAAGTATGATGTGATGTTTGTGATTTTGATGATAGACCCGTCTGGGTTCGAGCCCAAAGCGACCCTTTCACTTGAACTTCCCAGTGGCAAAACGCTGGAGAGGAAAGTGAGCCTCCAAGGCATAAACCAAAGCAGTGGACCAAGGTGATGGTTGGCAACTTTGTAGCTACTGAAGAGAAAGGAGACGTGGTCTTCTCCCTTACTAATTATGAGAAACTCAACTGGAAGAAAGGGATGATCATCGAAGGCGTCCTCATTCAGCCCCGTACCTGATCTGATCGAATCATTGCTACTGAGATCCATATATACATGAATACTGTTGACTTAGCATGTTGCTAGCTAGTAGAATAAAGAGGAGGAAAATTAAGGTCACCTTATCACAAGAGGTGGTCCTTCTCAAGCTTGCAAGTTCTGTGTATGTGTGGATCTTCACTACATGAAGCTTATATGTATGTGTGCTTTGTTTATCCATGAATAAAATTAGGCTTTCACAGGCGTTTGATGCCTCCACAGTTTGAGTGCATGCTTTCCTTCTTAAGAAACTTTTGAATCGATTTATCAAATTAATATCACCCAGAATTTGCAGTTTCCAAAAATCATGTTGCTGAATTATATGTGTTGGAATTGAATAAAGATAAATTTTCAAGATAAACACTATGTGGGCCACTTGAATTATTCTGTGACTTGGGTTTGAAAATGCGAAAGAAAATCCCAGTGCTCCCCATGCCACTTATTCTTTGTTCAAACAGCCATTTGAGTGAAAAATCATGATAACATCTCTGATTTGGGGGGTGACTGTCTTCAAAATCCTAAATAATTTCATCATAGTAGAAACTAGTAGCCAACAGCTCAAGGGAGTCAAAAAGTCCTATTCCTAACCGCTCAAGTTGCTTGCAAGATCTTAACTGATGTTTTATCTTTTTTCCCTCTTCCTCTTCCATTTATTTTTTAAATAAGATCCAAGGGCTCAGTGCCAAGGGAGGAAGAGAACACATCTCCAGTTGAAGAGAATCGACTCTAAAAACCAGCTATTCAGAAAAACCAAGAGTAAAAAGAAAAAATAAATAAATAAACAATAAAAGAGAAAAAAAAAAAAGATGAATTGTTGTTATTTTGGTTCATTAATCGGGAATATTTTTCACATCCAAACAGCTGAAATTCTCAAATTTCTTTTCTATAGACTATACAAGGCAAGCGCTAATATATCTTTCTCCTTTGTTTCTTCTTTCAAAAGGTTTCTCGCAACTGAAAGAAAAATTCAAAAGGAAATACCTCAAAAATAGACGTCTACAAAAACTCTTTCTACAGTAAACAAAATATAAAACATCCCAGGACTTAGAAGAATCTAAGAGTCACAACTGGAGGATTTAGAAACTTTTTTCAATGTTAATATTCCAACAGAAGTGGAAGTGCAACACAGGATAATTTTTTTCTTTCCTGAGCAATATCTTGAACCCAAAACCTCCATGAAAAAAAAATATATAAATAACAAGAAAAGAGAAAAAAAGGTTGTTACTTTGGTTTAGTAATCGGGAACATTTTTCTGATCTAACAGCTGAAATTCTCAAACTTCTTTTGTATAGACTATACAAGGCAAGCGCTAATATATCTTCCTCCTTTTTTCTCTTTCAAAGGTTTCTTGCAACCAAAAGAAAAATTCACAAGCAAAGACCCCCAAAATATAAATCTCTACCAAAGCTCTTTCAACAGTAAACAAAATATAAAACATCCCAGAATTCGGAAGAATCTAAAGTGTCGCAACTGGATAATTTAGAGACATTTTTCTATGTCAATATTCCAACAGAAGTGACAGTACGACACAAGATAAAAAAAATTCTTTCCTAAACAATGTCTTGAACCCAAAACCTAGCTATTTATTTGTATTTAGGCATTTTCTTTTATTTTAGGCTAGGCTTAGTCTGGTATGTTATTTTACTTTTGTCCCATATTGGATATGTGGGAAATTTCTTTTGTATTAGCCTACATAAGGCCAGGATCTGTTGTCTTTTAGTCAGTTTAGTTGATTCAAGAAATCTTTAATTTTGTATTGTAATTCTGCTTTATGATTTAAATCTCTAGATGGTGAAGTGTTGAATAGGAGAGCGATCTCCTTTGTGTGAAGCCAATACTGATTTTATCCTCTAAAGCCCTAATTTCTTCCCTCTTTCTTCTTTTTTATTCTCATATTACATCAGTTTGGTATCAAAACAGAATTTCCTGCTCTTGTCCTCCTCCACAAAAAGAAAATTCCCCTCCAAGAAAAACCCTAAACTCTAGATCCTCTTTCTCTCTTTTTCTCTTCTCTGTTCAAGATAAAGGCAAAAAAGAAACCAACAGAAAAAGAAAAGGAAAAAGAAAAAAAATGTTCAGGTACTGTTCATCGCCTTCCTCCTCACCACCTCAGCAAAGAACCCAAACCCTAGTTGGGTTTCTCAGCCTTCTCCAAGCGCCGCCTCTTGCACCACACCACCTCCACGCCGTTCACCTCCTCTGACGTCCTCGCCGACGACTGTCGACTTCAACTTGCAAATCTCGACCGCCTACCTCTTTGATCGACGACCACCGACACCTCCGCAGCTGCCATCTTCAACCCACGACTGTTGCGAACCTTCATTTCTTTCATCAGATCTCATTGTCACCCCCAGTGACTTTGTCTTCATCATCAAACATCAACAACTCCATCTTCGTCATCACCAGTCACCAGCGCCTCCCCCGCCAACTCACAGTCCGCTATCACTACTTTCAGCCTTGACTCCTTTTCCACGACCTTGCCTCATCGCTGACTAGGTCTCCCCTCCACCCTTCCTCCAAATCTCCGTTGTGTCAACGCCTTCTAACCACCTCGCTTTGTCAGCGTCCAGGTCTCCCCGCCACTGCCACCTAATCTCACCTCCGTCCTCATCGTCATCATCTCCTCCTCTCAGTCTTTGACCTCTTCGTCTGATCTCGTTGCTTGACTGCCGTCGCGCCACCATCGTCACCGCTGAGCCAACCTGTGCCACCTTTGCCACCTGCTACAGTTGTCGAGAGCATAGGTGCTCTAGATTTCAAGTAAAGAATCAGATGAGGGATTGAGGTGATCAGGTGAGGGCATCCGAATTTGAAGCAGGATGCTTTGGGTCTGATCCACTTCCAGAGACCCCAACCCACTGGATTGCCAACCCAATCTACACCCACTGAGCCAATCGACTGGGTCCAGTCAGAGCCCGATCCAGTTCAGACTGAGTCGACTTAGTGAGCCGACTGAGTCAACCCAGTCCAGAAGTAGTGCATCGACATTCCAGAGTTCGTTTCAGGCCTGTTCGGAGTCCGATTCGAGTTTCATCTGAAGCATTGGACCCGTAGCTGATTCTTGAAGATAAAGGTAGAAGATCACAACTTTTGAACGACAGATCCGGCCTCTTCTGGCCCTTATTTGGAGACACTACTTTGAAAAACACCTAGAGGGGGGGTGAATAGGTGTAAGTGCTAATCTAGAACTAATTGCAAAACTAAGTGCGCTAAATGCGGAAGGTAATGCAAATTTTACAATTACACTTAGTACAATCAACAAGTGTAGCCGAATTCCCTGTGAAGGGCTCTGGACTAACTCCTCTTGATTCCCCTTGAATGGGTTGAGGTGCTATGTGAAGCTCTTGTTGATTAAGTACAAGTGAGGCACACACAAACAACCAAGCATATAAGATGATATAGCAATATGAAATATGCAAGGCACAACACAAATGCAAGCAAATAATATGAATGATGAATGATGCTTTGCATAAATGTAAAGAGAGAGAGTTAAGAGACAAGTGGATCAAACGTAAACACAATGATATGTTTCGAGGTTCGAGCACCCTTGCTCTACATCCCCGCCTACACCACCGTGTAGGATTTCCAATCCACTATACCGTCCACCGAGGACTCCCACCGAGGGAACCTTCACCGAGAAGGATTTGTACAACAATGGAGTACCGAACTCCTCTCTCAAACAAACACCTCCTCACACAAGAGGGGTAGGCCCTTAGCCAAACAACCACAACAACCAACACCTCTACCGAAGAGAGTTTACAACCAAACTCCACCTCTCTCTAGAGGGAGCAAACCAATCACCCGATCACCTCTACCTAAGAGGGATACAACAAGAATAAGGGTGTACAACAAGTGGTTCCAAAGACCACAAACTCAAACTCTCTTTTCTTTTCTCTTTTTCCACAAAACAAATGATCCTAATAGATTAGGATAGTATGATAGCTCAAGTGTGAAAAACTAGGTGTTTGAAAAACAAGCAACAAAGAAAAATACTTGGGAAAATTCTTGCAAAAGATATAGAATGAAAACCAAGACAAATCTCCCAAAATCCTCTTTTCTTTGATTTTTCCTAAAACCTAAAACAATAAAGATTGAAAGATTAAAGCCCCAAATATTTTTGAAAACTCTTTAAAAACACTTAAGAAGGTCTGGAATTTTTGCTCTTAAAAACTTCTACAAAAACTATGAAGAGATGGGGTATATATAGCCCCAATACAAAACTAGCCGTTAGAGCTGAGCTGGCAGCTCTGACAGGCAGCGGTCGACCGGTCCGGTCGACCGCCAACGGTCAGAATTATGACCGTTGGGCAACCACGGTCGACCGGCCCGGTCGACCCAAACAAACAGAGAGCTCTGCTCTCAGACCGGTCGACCGTCCCGGTCGACCGTCCCAGTGTCTCCAAACGCGCACAGATTTGTGCACGTCGGTCGACCGGCCTGGTCGACCGACCTCAGCCCTAGTCGACTAGTCAGGTTACTAGTCGACTTGGTTGAAGCCTGGAACAAAAATCTGGGTCAGAAAACCAGTTTAAAAATATTTTGAAAATTCTTTTAAGTCTTCTAAAAATCACCAAAATAGTTTTATCATTTTATATTGAAACACAAACAAGTGATAAAAATTTCAAGACATATATCAAACATATCAATTCATTTTTGAGTCTTGCAAATTTTATCAAAACCAACACTTATATTTTTATCAAACTTGATTTTTCCAACACATGAATAGGGATATCAAAATAAGTTTGTTTAGCAAGTTAAACCATGTATGTATAAATAGAAAACATCTACTATACATATAAAACATGTAAACTTGTTTTGATCAATCTATTCATGAAAACCAAATCCAAAACATAAATCTTTTGTGTGTTGTGCACTTGAGCATATCAACTATACTAAACTTTACAAATGGATCTAAAACACACTATCTAAACTATGGATACCTAAGTCTTCTTGACGATCTTCATCTTTAAGTAGACTTGCTCCAAAACTCCATCCATGGGCTAGGCAATGTGTGATCTTTAAGCTTTGGCCCTGAATCATTATGAAAAGCTTTTAAAACTCCTTGTTGAAGCTAATCACCAACTAATTTCTTGGTTAATGATCTGAAACTTAAACAACACAAGATAATTAGTAAACATAACTACATGAGTTAATCATCATCAAAACTAGGGTGGAAGGCCTTTGGGCTAACAATCTCCCCCTTTTTGATGATGACAAAACTCATGGAGTTATATATGCATGGATTAAAGTTAAGCTTCAAAGAAGCTCCCCCTTAACTCATGCATAAACAAATAAACATAATAATATGCAATGAAGGCTCTTAAAACAAGCATGAATGCATAGATATGCATAAACAATAAAGAGGCTCTAGATACCAATGCAATGTTCAAAAACAAAACATGCTCTAGATACCAATTAACATTAACTATATTAAACTTAATATATGCAAAAACATAAATATATGCATATAAAAACCAAATTATTCTCCCCCTTTTTGTTAATCATCAACAAAGGGATAAACAATCAAAACAATAAATGAGGGTAAAAATCTTTCTCCCCTTTTAAGTCAATCAAAACAAAAAACAATGTTCTCCCCCTTTTTGTCTAAAACAAAAACAAGGTCAATAAGGGGTAACTATAAACAACATGATATCAATAGAAAATATGTCAATGAAGCATCTTGATACCAATTGAAAATAAACAAAGATCAATAAATGTTATATGCTATATACATTCATGAAGAGGAAGACGCTAAGTTAGCTTCCCTACACATATGCATTACATGAAGGAGGGATGTTAAGCCCTAATTCACATAACACACATTATGCAATGCATAAGAGGAGATGTGAAGTTCCCCCTACACACGTGCACCACATAAAGAAGAGATGTTAATCTCTTCATACAAGATACACTCATCATGAATCTATATGCATATAGTCAATACAATTCAAAAACTTTTGTATTTTTTTTTAACATAATTTTAGATACCAATTTAAACACAACACATCTTGATATCAAAAGTTAGTATTTTTCTTTTTAAGTCATATAAACAATTGAAATGACTATTTTCTATCATAAAGCAAGGGAGTGGAAATACAAATACCAATTGAAATATGAAAATCGAATTTTCTCCCCCTTTATGAAATACCAACAAAAGCTATGCGTAGGCTTGAAATAAGATACCAATTGAAAAATAAATCAATTAAAATAAAGTGAAGCTCAAGTGCTCGCATAAACAAAATTTGTGCTAAAGATATAGAAATATAGTAGCACAAATAAAACAAGTATATGTGTATGAAATAGAATGAGTACCAATCACCAATAGATGATACCAATTGAAAGTATACATACACAAACACATATGAGTATACAAAAGAATCAAATTGATACCAATTGAAAGAGTTCAATGATACCAATTGAATCAACAATAAAAGCATGGTATAACTCATATAACTAATCCTCCCATCTCATGATCAAGTTTAAAAATAATTTTCACTTGTAAAGCATACATGAACATGATCTCCCTTCCAACCGCCCTTAAAGGGTAGGGTTTTTCAAAAATAGGTTTGAAAATAGAGTACGTTTGAAAAACTTTTTGGTAGAGTTTTTCAACTACCACATGAGGAATACCGTAACTAGTTAAATGGAAAAATTTTAAACTAGTACGAAATCCTTCAAGCAAGGAATAAAATAAAATAATTTTTCATAAAACATGAAATCCACAAGATAATTAACACTCTAATTCAATTAGGCATAAATATGACTCTTGAATACAAAACATGAGCAAGCAATAAATGTGAGTGTACAAATAAAGTGTGAATATCATAATCATGAAAATATTCAATTAAGCTCAATTATTCCTTAAACATTGAAAACACAAAAATCATCAAAACTTATTTAATCTTCATGGCATATGTATGTCAAGTACAAATTAAAATATACATACATATCCAAAACACAACGAGTCCACAAAATATATGCATTAAGGCACGTGGCTCAAAAGGATAAACATGTATATCTAATAGTTTGGACAAGATAGACATGTACATGAAGTTAAACAATTAAACACAAAATCACGAAAAACTAAATCTTCCTCCAAAACAAATTTCATTTCATGGTATATGTATGAATTGTCAACACAATAAGTATACATATCCCTAAACACAATTGAGTCCATATATAGATTTGCATGAAAGGCAAATGACTCAAGAGGTATACATGTATATCTTAAAGTTTGGCAATACAAACATATACATGAAGTGAAAACTCATAAAACAAATTCAAAATGGAATACAAGTTTGAAATGTACGAATCATCAAAACTAGACTATACTAGCACATCTAATGGGTTCAAATAAGCAATCAAGCCCAACATATATAGATTTATTTGTGGCCCACTATATGTACAAGTATAAGTCCTAGTCTTAATGAAAACTAACATCTAAACATATATTCAAATCATGTAGCATCAAAAACAAGATAAAATTCAACATGATAAACAAAACATGATTATTATGAATATCTACATGTTATTAGAAATATGATATACGCAATATCAACCAAATAGTGAGAACACAAAAGAATTTATCCATATTAAACATGGGTGTCTCAAAATGACTAAACATGTAAATCACAAGTCTAATAAGCATGGCATTTTCATACTAATCACTAAACAATGAAACATGCTATGAAAGATAAACATGGAAAGCATGTAAACAATAAATAAGGAGTTAGAGATTCGATACCAAAACCAATGAGGGCACCGCTCTAGTTCTCCAAAACAAAGGTGGTTCTCTCCACCAAACTTTCCTTGAAAGTGATGCATCCAATTGATTTCCTTTTAAGTCCGGAACGCATCCGCTCCAAGGTGTCATCACTCTCACGTCATGTGAGAGCCCACACCTACATCAAATAAAGGAGGGGTGGTCTTTGGTACCCATATCTTATTGGGTCCATGGGGGTTAGTACCTTCTCTAACCCAAACAAAATTCTTTGCTAAATTTGAAACATTTAATCTATCATAACAAAATTTAGCAAGGTGGCCCTTACGTCCACAATGTGTACAAGTGTACACATGAGCATACGTGTGATGGTGTCCGTGGGGAGCATGTGTATGCCGTGGAGGGTGTGCATGCATAAAAGTTGGAACTTGTTTCTTACGAACCAAGGATTCCAAGCGTGTGTGGTTCATGGCACATTGGCTCATAGTGGAGCCCAAACAATCAACCTTCTTCTTAAGCAAACAAATATCATCATTAATCTTAGAAGAAAAAGCGTGGCATGCAATAGGTGAAGTGTGTGATACTACCCTAGCATGGCAAACATGTGCATCAATCTTATTTCTCAAAACATCATTTTTCTTTAAACATACATCTAAATCATTTGAAATAGAAATAATTTTGTTTTTCAAATCAACATTCTCTTTTAAAACAAAATCTACTTTTGAAGACAAGTTCTCATTTTTCTTCAAAAGTGTTTCACAATCATTTTTAGATTTTAAAAACTCATTTTCTTTAAGTGCAAGTTCAAGTTGAGATTTTAATGAATCCCTTTCATTATAGACCTCAACCTTCTCTTGCAAAACACAATCAAGTCTAGAATGCAAACTTTTATTTTCTTTTTCAATATCTAGACTTTTCTTTTTCAACAAATTATATTTTTTCTATTAATTTTTCACAAACAATAGAAAGTTCTTCATTCAAAGCATGAGGATCAACATAATCATTTGAAGAACTAGCACAATCATCATTATCTAAGTGGGTTTCTGATTGTACCTCAAGGGTCATTCCCTTGGACCATTAAGCATTGAGAGTCAGATTCTCCACTAGACTCCTCCGTTGATTTGGAAATTGAAGCTCGGAGGTGGTGGTGGTTGTCAACAAATTCCACACTGTAAAGGCGGAATCAATATTAGAAACACGTAAAAGATAATCTTTAGATAAAGTGCTTCTAATGGCCTCTAGGGCTTGTGCATTGGCCCCTATATGATTACGATCTCCAAGATAGCATTTCTTGGTGGCCGCAAGAAAGACATGCAAACCTAGGGTCTTTAGGTACATGGACATCCTATACTTCCAAACAACAATGTTGGAAGGGTCAAAGCTAGGTGGGGTCATGAAGTCCATGGCAAACTATATAAGTGTGCAAACAAGCAAATGCAAACAAAAGATTAGCAACCAAATGGATCTCACTCCTAGGATGTTAAGCCTAATATCAGGAGCACTAGCTCTGATACCAATTGAAAAACACCTAGAGGGGGGGTGAATAGGTGTAAGTGCTAATCTAGAACTAATTGCAAAACTAATGCGCTAAATGCGGAAGCTAATGCAAATTTTGCAATAACACTTAGTACAATCAACAAGTGTAGCCGAATTCCCTGTGAAGGGATCTGGACTAACTCCTCTTGATTCCCCTTGAATGGGTTGAGGTGCTATGTGAAGCTCTTGTTGATTAAGTACAAGTGAGGCACACACAAACAACCAAGCATATAAGATGATATAGCAATATGAAATATGCAAGGAATAACACAAATGCAAGCAAATAATATGAATGATGAATGATGCTTTGCACAAATGTAAAGAGAGAGAGTTAAGAGACAAGTGGATCAAACGCAAACACAATGATATGTTTCGAGGTTCGAGCACTCTTGCTCTACATCCCCGCCTACACCACCGTGTAGGATTTCCAATCCACTATACCGTCCACCGAGGACTCCCACCGAGGGAACCTTCACCGAGAAGGATTTGTACAACAATGGAGTACCGAACTCCTCTCTCAAACAAACACCTCCTCACACAAGAGGGGTAGGCCCTTAGCCAAACAACCACAACAACCAACACCTCTACCGAAGAGGGTTTACAACCAAACTCCACCTCTCTCTAGAGGGAGCAAACCAATCACCCGATCACCTCTACCTAAGAGGGATACAACAAGAATAAGGGTGTACAACAAGTGGTTCCAAAGACCACAAACTCAAACTCTCTTTTCTTTTCTCTTTTTCCACAAAACAAATGATCCTAATAGATTAGGATAGTATGATAGCTCAAGTGTGAAAAACTAGGTGTTTGGAAAACAAGCAACAAAGAAAAACACTTGGGAAAATTCTTGCAAAAGATATAGAATGAAAACCAAGACAAATCTCCCAAAATCCTCTTTTCTTTGATTTTTCCAAAAACCTAAAACAATAAAGATTGAAAGATTAAAGCCCCAAATACTTTTGAAAACTCTTTAAAAACACTTAAGAAGGTCTGTAATTTTTGCTCTTAAAAACTTCTACAAAAACTATGAAGAGATGGGGTATATATAGCCCCAATACAAAACTAGCCGTTAGAGCTGAGCTGGCAGCTCTGACAGGCAGCGGTCGACCGGTCCGGTCGACCGCCAACGGTCAGAATTGTGACCGTTGGGCAACCACGGTCGACCGGCCCGGTCGACCCAAACAAACAGAGAGCTCTGCTCTCAGACCGGTCGACCGTCCCAGTGTCTCCAAACGTGCACAGATTTGTGCACGTCGGTCGACCGGCCCGGTCGACCGACCTCAGCCCTAGTCGACTAGTCAGGTTACTAGTCGACTTGGTTGAAGCCTGGAACAAAAATCTGGGTCAGAAAATCAGTTTAAAAATATTTTGAAAATTCTTTTAAGTCTTCTAAAAATCACCAAAAATAGTTTTATCATTTTATATTGAAACACAAACAAGTGATAAAAATTTCAAGACATATATCAAACATATCAATTCATTTTTGAGTCTTGCAAATTTTATCAAAACCAACACTTGTATTTTTATCAAACTTGATTTTTTCAACACATGAATAGGGATATCAAAATAAGTTTGTTTAGCAAGTTAAACCATGTATGTATAAATAGAAAACATCTACTATACATATAAAACATGTAAACTTGTTTTGATCAATCTATTCATGAAAACCAAATCCAAATCATAAATCTTTTGTGTGTTGTGCACTTGAGCATATCAACTATACTAAACTTTACAAATGGATCTAAAATACACTATCTAAACTATGGATATCTAAGTCTTCTTGACGATCTTCATCTTCAAGTAGACTTGCTCCAAAACTCCATCCATGGCTAGGCAATGTGTAATCATTATGAAAAGCTTCTAAAACTCCTTGTTGAAGCTAATCACCAACTAATATCTTGGTTAATGATCTGAAACTTAAACAACACAAGATAATTTGTAAACATAACTACATGAGTTAATCATCATCAAAACTAGGGTGGAAGGCCTTTGGGCTAACATACTTGTATCGGTGCTTTTTCAAGTGCCTTTGGTACTTTCTAACCTCACCTCTCTTATTTGTGACATCCTTGCATATCAACTGTGATATTTGAAATTACATCGAGAGGGGGGATGAATAAGTGTAAGGCTAATCTAATGTACAATGATGCGGAATTAAAAATTTAACGCAACACCCTTAGTGAAACTGAAGAGTGCAGCCGAATTTCCGGTAAAGGGCTCTGGACTATCTCCTCTAAATTCCTCTAAATAAGAGTTGAGGTGCTATATGAAGCTCTCTTGGTTAATCACAAGTGAGGCACACACAAACAACACAAGCATATATATGATATGAACAATATGATGCCATGCACAATGTAAGAGAGAGAGTTAGAGAAAGTGGATCAAACGCAAACACAGTGATATGTTTCGAGGTTCGAGCACCAGCTCTACGTCCTCGCCTTCACACAGAAGGATTTTCACTAACTCGTCCACACAAGACTTCCCACACAGGAACCTCTACTGAGAATTTGGGCAAATATAATTTGGGAGTACACAACTCCTCTCTCAACAATACAACCTCTACACTTAGAGGCTACGCACAAAGCCAAACAATATCCACCTCACAATTGAGGGATAGGCACTTAGCCAAACAAAAGCAATAATCACCTTATACTTGAGGGATTTCAACACATTCTCCACCTCTCACTAGAGGGAGACAAACACCACTTCCACAATCACCTCTCACTAGAGGGATATCAACTCAATCACCTGTCACTAGAGGGATATCACAATGAATGGAAGGTTTACAACACTTGGTGGTCTCAACAACCATAAACCAATCTCTTTCTCACCAAACAAAGATCCTATGATAGGATAGATATGATAAGCTCAAGTGTGAGAAATCAAGGTGTTTGGAAATTAAATTACAAAGAAAAATACATGGGAAAACAACTAGAATTTGATAGAAATGAAGAACAAAACAAATATCCCAAATCTCTATTTTTCTTTGAATTTTCCAACCCTTGAAAATAAATAACGAATGATCTTTTATAGCCAAAAACTCTTTTGAAAACTTGTATTAAAACACTTAAGAAGATCAGAATTTTTGCTCTCTAAAAACTTGTTAAGAAATAACTCAAATGGGGGTGTATATATACCCCAAAAGAATTCTGCCCGTTGGCAGCTGGAAAGGGCAGAAATGCCCGTCCAGTCGACTGGTCGGTCGACCAGCCAATGGTCAATTTTCTGACTGTTGAGCCAGCGGTCGACCGCTCGGTCGACCGTGCAAGCCTACAGTCGACCTCCCCCACCTGAGAGTGGGGTGATATCAGTCGGTCGACCGCACGGTCGGCCGGCCAAGTCACATGGCCTTTGTGCACGTCTCGTGCACATCGGTCGACCGTGCCGGTCGACCACCAGAGCTTGGCAGGGAATTTTCAGGATTTAAAAACTTGGTTTTTATTATCAAATAAATCCCATAAAATCTCTAAAATTCCACAAAAATAAGTTCTTATTATAACTTTGATATACAAATATGTTTGAGTAAAAACAAATCATGTTACAAACATTTTGAACTATTTTTGTGTTATGAAAATTTTGTCTAAAACCAAAATCTGTATTTTCCAAAAATAGGATTTTTGAAATGGAAAACCGTTTTCTCCAAAACTCATACAAATACAAAAACATGATATTTAAACAACTTTGAAGCATGTTGTATATGGATAGAATCCAATATACATGTAAAGATATTTTATCTATGTTTTTGATATTAAATCCAAAAATAAGTTTTGTTTAAATACAAAACTCCAAACTCATGAAATATACTATCAAAATAAGTTTGTCTAAATAGATGAAGCATAGATGTATATAGAACAAATCTAATATACATTAAACTATATAAATTTGTTTTGAATCTATCTAATCATGAAAATCAAGATCGGTTAAACCAAAACCAAAAACCAGTAAACATGAAACTTGTGTGTGTATTGTGAATTTAAGCATATCAACACTATCTGCCTTTTACATAAGATCTAAAACATAATCTTAAACTAAACAAACCGAAGTCTTCTTGTAGAGCGCCGTCTCCAAGTTGACTCGATCCAAATGCCATCCAACGAGCTTGACTCCAACCGGGCGCTAGATGTGAACTTGACGCACGAGCTCTTGAATCACCATGTGAAAGCTCCAAAAACACTTTTTACTGAAGCTAATCACCTACTAATTACTTGATCGAATATCTGGAACTAAAAATCACAAGATTATTAGTAACTATAACTACATGAGTTAATCATCATCAGAACTAGAGTGAAGTCCTCTGGGCCAACAATCTCCCCCTTTTGATGATGACAAAACTCATGGAGTTATATATGCATGGATTAAAGTTAAGCTTCATAGAAGCTCCCCCTTAACTCATGCATAGCATAAACAATAAGGATATGCAATGAATGCTCAACATACTTATTGATAAACAATGCTAATGTTCTTGATATCAATACTCTTTGATACTAAAACAATGCATAAACAAAACAATACTCTTGATACTACTTAAAACTATGCATAAATAAAACAATGTTCTTGATACCAATTAAAACTATGCATAAACAAAAACAATGCTCTTGATACCAATTAAACAAAACAATCAATGTTCTTGATACCAATCAATTAAACAAAACTATCTTGATACCAATTAAACAAAAATAATGCTCCTGATACCAATTAAACATATCAATTAAACAAAACAATCTTGATACCAATTAAACAAAAATAATGCTCCTGATACCAATTAAACATATCAATTAAACAAAACAATGCTCTTGATACCAATTGACATCTATTGACATATATGTACTAGATTTCAATGGAAAACACAAACAAGCATGCATATACAAATAAACATGCATATAAAACACAAATAGTTCTCCCCCTTTTTGTCAATCATCAACAAAGGGACAAATATAAAAACATTTTTGATACCAAATTATAATACCAATTGAAAATAAACAAAATATTTTGAGATACCAAAAGATACCAATTAAAAAAATCTTGTAAACATTGATACCAATGGAAAATGAAACAGTGTATGTTTTGATACCAAATGAAATATATATATGTACTAATTGAAAGATATATAAATGTGTGAAACATGATACCAATTGTAAATAAACACATGTTCATGATACCAATGAAAGTAAACAATATTTTCAGTATACAAAAATAATACCAATTGAAATTATCTTAAAACAATACCAATTATCTTAAAACAATACCAATTGAAATTGTTTTTTTATTTTATAAAAACATATATATCATTGAAAACAAAACAACTAACAAATCATTTTGCAATAAAGATACCAAATTTAGAATAAAGTCAATTTAAGTTCTTTGATATCAATAATGAAAAATGCCTGAAAGTTCCAAAAAAATTTTAATTTTAGAGCATAAGGAACCAATTGAAATGATATTATTTTCACTTTAAGTCATAAAGTGTGGGAGTAGAATACCAATTGGAAATGAAATTGATTTTAGAAAACTTTAAATTTATACCAATTGAAAGATTAAAACTTGAAGTTTTCTCCCCCTTTATGAAATACTAATGAAAATCATGCATAAGCTTGGATAAGATACCAATTTGAAAATGATGGTCATTAAGAATTAAATCAAGCTTTGGATAAACATAACTTGTGCTTTAAAATATAAAGATATAATAAGCACAATCAAATCATATATGTATGAAAAGGAAAATATCAATAGAAATTGATACTTTTGAAGTTTTGAAACATACATATATAGAAAACCAAATATGAGTATACAACTATAAAAATATCATTGAGATACCAATTGAAAATTATGATGAAGATCAAGTGTATAACTCATACTTACCACCCATACATGCATAAGTTTAATAGGATTTTCAATTTAAGCATACAAGACATGGTCGCCCAACCAACCGCCCTTTAAATGGGTAAGGGTTTTCAAAAATAAGTTTGAAAATAGTTTTAGTAAGTTTGAAAACTCTACCAAAATGAAGAATACGAACTAGTTTAATGATAATCTTGAAAACTAGTACGAAGTCCTTCAAGTAAGGAATAAAACAAGAAAATTTTCATGAAAATATGAAAATCGCAAATCATCAACACTCAAATAGCAATAAAGCACATTAAATACTCATGAAAACAAAATCATGAGAAAACATCAAATAATGTGTGTGTACAAGATTCGTGTGAAAGACATAATCAAGAAAATAGGCAATTAAGCTTAAATGAAATTCCTTACAAAAAAAATGAAAATCATCAAATTTTAATTTTCATCAAAACAATTCCAACTTCAAGTCATATGTATGATTTGTCCAAATTAGAGGTATACATACATATCCCTAAACACAAATGAGTCTATAGATAAAGATTTGCATGAAAAGCAAATGACTCAAGGATGTATATGTATAACTATTAGTTTAGACAAAATATACATATACATGAAGCTAAAACACAAACATGAAAAACATGTACAAAATGGGAATACAAGTCAAAATGCATGAATCATCAAAACTAGGCTATACTAGTACATCTAATGAGTACAAATGAGCAATTAAGCACAAACATTTAATAATCTATTTGTGGCTCACTAGTTGTATAAGTATATACTCAAGTGTTAATGAAAACTAACATCTAAACATGTAATCAAAACATGAAGCATAGAAACAAAACTCATATGATCATTGTGGTAAATGCACATGTTATTAGAGCTATGACATGCATAATAGCTAAACAAATGTGAGTACACAAAAGTAATAATCCATATGAACATGGGTGTATCTCAAATACTATACATGTATATCACAAATCTAATTATCATGGCATTTAGCATACTAATCATGAAAAACATGAAACTCAATACATGCTAAAAATCAATGATATGAAAGCATGTAAAATAAATGGGAGTTAGAGATCGTTACCAAAACCAAGAGGGCACATCTCTATGTCTCCAAACCATGGTGGTCCTTCCACCAAACTCCCCTTGAAAGTGATGCATCCAAAATAGTCATCTTTAAGCTCGGAACGTATCCACCTCAAGGCACCAACACTCTCACGTCAAGTGAGAGCCCACACCTACATCAAACAAAATAGGGGTGGTCTTTGGTACCCATACTCTATTGGGTCCATGGGGGTTAGCACCTTTCCTAACCCAAACAAATTTATTTGCTAAATTTATATCATGTAATCTATCATAACAAAACTTAGCAAGGTGGCCCTTACGTCCATAATATATACATGTGTACACATGAGCATACATGGTGTTATGAGTGTGAACGTGAGGAGCATGTGTATGTCGTAACTTATATGCATGCATAGGAGGAACTTGTTTCTTTCAAAACATAGATTCCAAACGTGAGTGGTTCATGGCACAATGGCTCAATGTGGAGCCCAAACAATTAACGTTCTTCTTTAATAAATTTATATCATTTTCAATGTTAGAAGAAATGGAGCATGCAATAGGTAAACTAGATGACGAAGCTACACTAGCATGGCAAACATGTGAATCAATATCATTTTTCAAAGATTTATTTTTGTTAAAAATCAAATCCAAATCCTTTGAAATAGAAATAATCATGTTTTTCAAAGATTCATTTTCTTTTAAAGCAAAATCAAGTTTTGAAGTCAAAGTCTCATTTTTCTTCAAAACTATATCACAATCATTTTATCTTTCAAAATCTTGTTTTCATTTAGGGCAAGAGCAAGTTGAGATTTAAGTGAATCCCTTTCATTAGAAATCTCATCTCTTTCTTGCAAAACAATATCAAATTTAGAAAACAACTCTTTATTTTCTTTAGTTAATTTAAAAGTTTTCTTTTTCAAAACTTTATATTTTTCCCAGAGGTTCTCACAAACAATAGATAACTCTTCATTTAATGCATCGGCATCCATACTATCATGATCATCAGACGAAGAGCTAGCACTATCTAGTTGAGTATCTGAAAGTACCTCAAGGGAGTCTTTCCCTTGGACCATGTAGCATGCATCGTCGGATTCTCCTCCACTAGATTCCTTCTCCACATGATTCGTCTTTTGTAGTGCGGGAGAGGTCAAGGTGTTCCACACTGCAAAGGCGGAATCACAATGAGAAACTAAGCACAAATATTCTTTGTTAAGCGTGATTCTAAGTGCCGTTAGGGCTTGTGCATTAGCCTCTATATGTTTGCTATTACCAAGATAGGATTTCTTGGTAGCGGCAAGAAAAACATGCACGTCTAGGGTTTTTAAATACATACTCATCCTAAGCTTCCATACGTCGGTGTTAGAAACATCAAACATAGGAGGGGTCAAGCAATCCATAAGAGTGTGCAAACAGATAGTGTGCAAATGCAAATACTAGATTAGCAAACCAAGATCTCATTCCTAGGTGGTTAAACCTAATATCAGGAGCGTAGGCTCTGATACCAATTGAAATTACACCTAGAGGGGGGTGAATAGGTATAAGGCTAATCTAATGTACAATGATGCGGAATAAAAAACTTAATACAACACACTTAGTGAAACCAAAGAGTATAGCCGAATTCCCAGTGAAGGGCTCTGGACTATCTCCTCTAAATTCCTCTAAATAAGAGTTGAGGTGCTATATGAAGCTCTCTTGGTTAATCACAAGTGAGGCACACACAAACAACACAAGCATATATATGATATGAACAATATGATGCAATGCACAATGTAAGAGAGAGAGTTAGAGAAAGTGGATCAAACGCAAACACATTGATATGTTTCGAGGTTCGAGCACCCAGCTCTACATCCCTGCCTTCACACAGAAGGATTTCCACTAACTCGTCCACACAGGACTTCCCACAAAGGGAACCTCTACTGAGGATTTGGGCAAATACAATTTGGGGGTACATAACTCCTCTCTCAACAATACAACCTCTACACTTAGAGGCTAGGCACAAAGCCAAATAATATCCACCTCACAATTGAGGGATAGGCACTTAGCCAAACAAAAACAACAATCACCTCACACTTGAGGGATTCCAACACAATCTCCACCTCTCACTAGAGGGAGACAAACACCACTTCCACAATCACCTCTCACTAGAGGGATATCAACTCAATCTCCTCTCACTAGAGGGATATCACAATGAATGGAAGGTTTACAACACTTGGTGGTATCAACAACCACAAACCAATCTCTTTCTCACCAAACAAAGATCCTATAGATAGGAAAGATATGATAAGCTCAAGTGTGAGAAATCAAGGTGTTTGGAAATCAAATTACAAAGAAATACTTGGGAAAACAACTAGAATTTGATAGAAATGAAGAACAAAACAAATATCCCAAATCTCTATTTTTCTTTGAATTTTTCAACCCATGAAAACAAATAAAGAATGATCTTTTATATGAAAACTTGTATTAAAACACTTAAGAAGATCAGAATTTTTGCTCTCTAAAAACTTGTTAAGAAACAACTCAAATGGGGGTGTATATATACTCCAAAAGAATTCTGCCCGTTGGCAGCTGGAAAGGGCAGAAATGCCCTTCCGGTCGACCAGCCGGTCGACCGGCTAACGGTCACTTTTCTGACCATTGAGCCTGCGGTTGATCGCCCCCTCCCGAGAGTGGGGTGATATCAGTCGGTCGACCGGCCAAGTCACATGGCCTTTGTGCATGTCTCGTGCACATCGATCGACCGTGCCGGTCGACCGACTCCTGGTCCGGTCGACCGCTAGAGCCTGGCAGGGAATTTTCAGGATTTAAAAACTTGGGTTTTTATTATCAAATAAATCCCATAAAATCTCTAAAATTCCACAAAAAAAGTTCTTATTATACCTTTGATATAAAAACATGTTTGAGTAAAAATCAAATCATGTTACAAGCATTTTGAACTATTTTTGTGTTATGAAAATTTTGTCTAAGACCAAAATCTGTATTTTTCAAAAATAGGATTTTTGAAATGGAAAACCGTTTTCTCCAAAACTCATACAAATACAAAAACATGATATTTAAACAACTTTGAAGCATGTTGTATATGGATAGAATCCAATATACATGTAAATATATTATATCTATGTTTTTGATATTAAATCAAAAAATAAGTTTTCTTTAAATACAAAACTCCAAACTCATGAAATAGACTATCAAAATATGTTTGTCTAAATAGATGAGGCAAAGATGTATATAGAACAAATCTAATATACATTAACCATGTAAACTTGTTTTGAATCTATCTATTCATGAAAACCAAGATCGGTTAAACTAAAAACAAATAAACATGAAACTTGTGTGTGTATTGTGAACTTGAGGATATCAACACATCTACCTTTAACAGAAGATCTAAAACATAATCTTAAACTAAACAAACCTAAGTCTTCTTGTAAAGCGTCGTCTCCAAGTTGACTCGATCCAAACGCGATCCAACGAGCATGACTCCTACCGAGTGCTAGATGTGAACTTGACGCACGAGCTCTTGAATCACCATGTGAAAGTTCCAAAAACAGCTTTATTGAAGCTAATCACCTACTAATAACTTGATCAAATATCTGGAACTAAAGATCACAAGATTATTAGTAACTATAACTACATGAGTTAATCATCATCAAACTAGAGTGAAGGGCCTCTGGGCCAACAATATTTGTGGTGACTGTTAGTTGTAGTTGCTATTATTAATTGCCAGTTTGCTGCCTGCTTGCTTTTTCACTTCTAAGATTCATTTTGCATAATTCACTGTAGAAACCTATAGGGCATTTTCGGTTGATCATATAGTGCATGCATCTAATGAAACTTAGAAAACTATGTTACATCTGTGTGATTGTGCATTGCATAGTCCATGCTTCTTCGTAGTGGTAGAACATATTCCCCTGATCCTCTAGATATGGAGTCCAAATTTGACCTAATCTTTAGAGAGCTTCAAGATTTGAAACTTAGAGTTGAAGGGTTAGAGAACAAGAACACCGAGAGAACTCAAGAGATAATACCCAAGATAGGAGAATGAAAAATACTGATAGGCATAGGATGGAGAAGATGACATAATCCATAGGATTAAAATAGATCCTCTAATATTTAACGGTACCCTTCACCTGAAGATTTTTAGTGATTGGATAGTAGAATTGAATTGCTACTTTGATTGGTATATGTTCACAGAGGAGAGGAGAGTTCAGTTTGTTAGGATGAGACTGTCAAGATAATTAGAATTTATTGGACCTTGGTGGAGAGAGTACACTCGGCATGAGACTTTCATAGAGTCTTGGGAGGAAATGAAACAAAATCTTAAGGAGAAATACCTTCCTGATTCCTATAAGCATCGCCTAATAGATAAACTGTACAGCTGTAATACCCATGTTTTCTAATATCTAATTTAATAAAAAACAATATTCTAATGTGTATATGTAATTTGTATTAAGGGACTAATTACGATTTTGTATGAGTTAGCATTATCTTTATTATTTATTTTAATTACCATTAATATTCAAATGGTATGGATTATTATTATTATAATTATTAGTGTTGCTACTACTATTATTATTATTTCCTTTTAAACCCAAGCTCACTTATAATCTTCTTTTCCATTTTCTCTTCCCGAGCCCATTCCAGCCTAGCTTACTCTTAATTTTCCCTTTTATTTTTCTTTCATTTTTCTTATTTTTCCTTTTGGCCCAAAGGGTACCCCATTTCCACTTTATTTCTATTTCATTTTTCCTAAAGCCCAACCCTTACCCATTAGCCATAACCCTTACCCATTAGCCCACCTAACCCAAAACCTAGCCCACCTAACCCGAAACCCAAACCCATTCTATTTAATCATCTCTAATCCTAAACCTAACCCTAATATTAATCCTCTTCATAATCTCTTCTCCTCCTCCTTCCCATCATGGCAGCCGTCACCTCAACTTCTTCTTCTCCAATTCCCTCTGGCCAAACCTATCTTCCTCGTCGCCACCACTGGTCGGCCACCACACACCTCTGCGACCTCCGCCTTGCCCACAACCACCACCAAAACCTAATTCCACCCACTGTTGCAGCCTCCCTCTCCCCCTCTTGTAGCAAGCTGAGGCATCTCCGGCCATGTACGACCTCCTCCACTCCTGCTGGCATCCGCCACGAGCACCACCTCCTTTTCTTCTCCATCTCCTCCACCTCCCATAATCACCATCTTCCTCTCTCTCTTTCTCTCTCGTCTCTCACCCAACACCAGGACGACACTCCTCCTACACTCATCCATGCGAGCCCCCATGCCGAACTCATCATCCACGCCCTCAGCCACGCTTTGCCATCGCCGGAGCCCTCCGCGTGTTCGATCTCCACCTCCGTCTTACTCTTGTTCCATATGCACCACCATAGCACTCTCCTCCTTGCGTCGCCCTCCGTCGGCTAACCCCACCATGGCCGAATCCACCCCAAACACTTCTTTGCGTGAGCTCTTGTATGGGTACACACTTTTCCTCCTCTCTTTCTATTTCTCTCTTTCTTTGTATATATATTTATATATGTATGTGGTTAATGTATGTACATGTGTGTGTGTGTGTGTGTAATTATGTATGAGTATGTATGCATGTATAAGTGTGTATGTGTTCTGTAGTGAGTTTGTGTGCAAATTGTATGTGCATGGGTGTAGGTTGCGTAATTCTCTTTCCACCTCATTATTTGAATGTGTGTTTGGGTGAGTTTACATCTCATTCTTTCTCTTTAGCTAATTTTTTCTCCTGTGTGTATTTTTGCATGTATTGAAAAACACCTAGAGGGGGGGTGAATAGGTGTAAATGCTAATCTAGAACTAAATGCGCTAAATGCGGAAGCTAATGCAAATTATTACAACACACTTAATACAACACACAAGTGTAGCCGAATTCTCCGTGAAGGGCTCTGGACTAACTCCTCTTGATTCCCCTTTAATGGGTTGAGGTGCTATGTGAAGCTCTTGTGGTTAAGTATAAGTGAGGCACACACAAACAACCAAGCATATAAGATGATATATCAATATGAATCAATGCAAGGCAACACAAACAATAGATATGATATGGCAATATGAATTATGCTCAACACAAGCAAATATGATATGATGTTATGAATGATGCTATGAACAAATAAATGAGAGAGAGAGAGAGTTAGAGAGACAAGTGGATCAAACGCAAACAATAAGATATATTTTGAGGTTCGAGCCCCTAGCTCTACATCCCCGCCTACACCACCGTGTAGGATTTCCAATCCACTATAGGAGTACCGAACTCCTCTCTTAATGCCACCGAGGCAATACAACCACAATCCACCTCTACCGAAGAGGGATAAGGCCCGTAGCCAATACAACTCAATCACAATCACCTCTACCGAAGAGGGATCCAAACACCACTCCGATCAACCTCTACCAAAGAGGGATACACAAATAAAAGGAGGGTTTACAACTTAGAGGCTTAACCTCAAACACTTCTCTTTTTCTCTCTTTTCCACAAAACAAAGATCCTAAATAGATTAGGATAGAAGATAGCTCAAGTGTGGAAACAAGGTGTTTTTGTAAACAAGCAACAAAGAAAATACTTGGGAAAACTCTTGTAAAAGATAGAGAATGAAAACCAATACAAATATCCCAAATTCCTATTTTCTTTGATTTTCCAAAACCCTTGAAAAACAATAAAGATGAAATCCTTTTGCTCAAAACTCTTTTGAAAACTTGTTTAAACACTAAACAAACTCTGAAATTTTTCTTGTCAAAAGTCTTATCAAACAACCCAAGAGATGGATATTTATACCTCCATCAGAAAACTAGCCGTTAGGCTGATGTGGCAGCCTGACAGGCTGACGGTCAACCGGCCCGGTCGACCGCCAACGGTCAGAATTGTGACCGTGGGCAACCACGGTCGACCGGCCGGTCGACCCAAACAAACAGGAGCACTGCTCTCAGTCCCGGTCGACCGCCCGGGTCGACCGTCCCAGTGCTGCCAAACGTGCACAGATCTGTGCACGTCGGTCGACCGGCCCGGTCGACCGACTTCACCCAAGTCGACTAGGTCAGTTTGACTAGTCGACTGGTTGAAGCCTGGAACAGAAATCTGGGTAAGAAAAACAGTGTAAAATATTTTTCTAAAAATCTTTTAAGTCTTATAAAAATACCCAAAAATAGTTTTATCATTTTGCATTGATATATAAACATGTGATAAAAAGTTTAGCTCAAATATCAATCAATATGAACTATTTTGTATTTTATCATTTTTACCAAAAACCAAAACTTGTATTTTTATCAAACTTGATTTTTCTAATAGGAAATCTGATTTTCCTAAAAATTCATGAATAGACATATCAAAATAAGTTTGTTTAAGATATGAAGCATGTATGTATATTGAACACATCTAATATACATAAAAATCATGTAAACTTGTTTTGATCAAACTATTCATGAAACCAAATCCAAAACATAAATCGTGTGTGTGTTGTGCACTTGAGCATATCAACTATACTAAGCTTTACAAATGGATCTAAAACACACTATCTAAATTATGGATACCTAAGTCTTCTTGATGATCTTCATCTTCAAGTTGACTTGCTCCAAAACTCCATCCATGGCTAGGCAATGTGTGATCTTGAAGCTTTGGCCCTGGAATTATCATGAAAAGCTTCTAAACTCCTTTGTTGAAGCTAATCACCAACTAATATCTTGCTAATGATCTGAAACTTAAAATCACAAGAATATTAGTAAACATAACTACATGAGTTAATCATCATCAAAACTAGGGTGGAAGGCCTTTGGCCAACAATCTCCCCCCTTTTGATGATGACAAAACTCATGGAGTTATATATGCATGGATTAAAGTTATGCTTGAAAGAAGCTCCCCCTTAACTCATGCATAAACAAATAAACATAAGATATGCAATGAATGTATACAAACATGTATGCATCAACATGCATAAAACACATAAACATGTTCTAGAAGCTCTAGATACCAATTAAATTAATAAAACATTAACAAAAACACTAGATGCTCTAGATACCAATAAAACTTAATATATGCAAAAAAAACATAAATATGCATATATAAACCTATAAACCAAAATCTTTCTCCCCTTTTTGTCAATCATCAACAAAGGGGTAAACAATCAAAACAATAAAATGAGGGTAAAAATCTTTCTCCCCTTTTTTTGTCAATCAAAACAATAAAAATAATGTTCTCCCCCTTTTTGTCTAAAACAAAAACAAAGTCAATAAGGGGTGACTATAAAAACATGATATCAATTGAAAACATGTCAATGAAGCATCTTGATACCAATTGAAAGTAAACAAAGATCAATAAATGTTATATGTTATATACATTCATGAAGAGGAAGACGCTAAGTTAGCTTCCCTACACATATGCATTACATGAAGAGGAATGTTAAGCCCTAATTCACATAACACACATTATGTAATGCATAAGAGGAATGTGAAGCTCCCCCTACACACGTGTACCACATAAAGAAGAGATGTTAAGCTCTTCGATACACAATACACTCAACATGAATCTATATGTAGAAGAGATGTTAACTCTCCTTGCATATAGGAAATATAGATCAAAACATTTTATTTTACTTTAAACAAAATTTTTAGATACCAATTTAAAACACAAGACATCTTGATATCAAAAGATAGTATTTTTCTTTTAAGTATATGATATCAAATGAAATTTTTATTTTCTATCATAAAGCAAGGGAGTGGAAAAAACAAGTACCAATTGAAATATAAAAGTCGAATTTTCTCCCCCTTCATGAAATACCAACAAAAACTATGCGTAGGCTTGTAATAAGATACCAATTGAAAACTAAATCAATTGAAATAAAGTGAAGTTCAAGCTCTAGCATAAACAAGATTTGTCCTTAAGATATAGAAATATAATAGCACAAATAAAAAAAGTATATGTGTATGAAATAGAATGAGTACCAATCACCAATAGATGATACCAATTGAAAGTATACATACACAATAAACATATGAGTATACAAAAAGATCAAAATAATACCAATTGAAAGAGTTCAATGATACCAATTGACATAACAATAAGTTCAAGTGTATACATCATATTACTAATCCTCCCATCTCATGCACAAGTTTAAAAAGATTTTCAATATAAACATACAAGGCATGGACTCCCATCCAACCTCCCATAGATGGTAGGGATTTTCAAAAAAAAGATTTGAAAATAAGTTTTGTTTGAAAAACTCTACCAAAATGAAGAATACCGTAACTAGTTAAATGAAAAAAAACTTTTAAACTAGTACGAAATCCTTCAAGTAAGGAATAAAACAAAATCATTTTTCATGAAACATGAAATCCACATGATAATCAACACTCTAAGCCAATTAAGTATAAATATAACTCATGAAAACAAAACATGAGCAAGCAATAAATGTGAGTGTACAATTAAAGTGTGAATATCATAATCATGAAAATTTTTCATTAAGCTCAATTATTCCTTAAACACATGAAAAACATGAACATCATCAAAGCTATTTAATCTTCAAGGCATATGTATGTCTTATACAAACTAAAGTATACATACATATCCAAACACAACGAGTCCACAAAGATATATGCATGAAGGCACGTGGCTCAAAAGGATGTATATGTATAATAATAATTTGGATAAAGTAGACATATACATGAAGTTAAACAATTAAACACAAAATCAAGAAAAACTAAATCTTCATTAAAACAAAGTTTTCATATCAAGGCATATGTATGTTTTGTCAAACATGAAGTATACATACATATCCTAAACATAATTTGAGTCCATAATAGAGATTTGCATGAAAAGCAAATGACTCAAGGGGTATACATGTATATCTTAAAGTTTGGCAAAATACACATATACATGAAGTGAAAACTCATAAAACAAATCCAAAAATATGGAATACAAGTTTAAAATGTATGAATCATCAAAACTATATTATACTAGCACATCTAATGGGTTCAAATAAGCAATCAAGCTCAAACATATATAGATTTATTTGTGGCCCACTATATGCACAAATATATACCTAGTTTTAGTGAAAACTAACATCTAAACATATATTCAAATCATGTAGCATCAAAAATAAGATAAAATCATCATGATAAATTTTAAACATGATTATTAAGAAAATCCACATGTTATTAAACCTATGATGAACATGATAGCTAAACAAATGGTGAGAATACAAAATATGGGTCCATATAAACATGGGTGTCTCAAAATGCTAAACATGTATGTCAAGGGTCTAATAAACATGGTATTAACATAATAATCAATAAACAATGAAAAACATGCTATGAAGGATAAACATGAAAGCATGTAAACATAAGGAGTTAGAGATTCGATACCAAAACCAAGGGTACCGCTCTAGATCTCCAAACTATGGTAGTCTTCCCACCAAACTTTCCTTGAAAGTGATGCATCCAATTGATCTCCTTTAAGTACGGAACGCATCCACTCCAAGGTACCGCTACTCTCACGTCTTGTGAGAGCCACACCTACATAAATAAAGGAGGGGTGATCTTTGGTACCCATACTCTTTTGGGTCCATGGGGGTTAGTCCCTTCTCTAACCCAAACAAACTTATTTACTAAATTAGAAGTATGTAATCTATCAAAGCAAAATTTAGCAAGGGGCCCCTACGTCCACAATGTGTACATGTGTACACATGAGCAACAAGTGAGGATGGTGTCTTGAGGAGCATGTGTATGCCGTGGAGGGTGTGCATGAATAGATGGAACTTGTTTCTTTCGAAACAAAGTTTCCAAACGTGTATGCCCAACAACACATTGGCTCAAAGTGGAGCCCAAACAATCTACACTCTTCTTGATTAAAGATATATCATGTTAATTAAAGAAGAGGTGGCACATGCAATAGGTGATCTAGGTGAAACTATCTTAGCATGACAAACATGAGAATCTATCATTTTTCAAAGATATATTTCTCTTTAACAAATTTCTAATTCTTTTGAAATAAATTCAATTTCATTTTTCAAAGAATGGTTACCTTTTAAAACAAAATCAAGTTTTGAAGTTAAAGATTCCTTCTTCAAAAATCTTCACAATCATTTGTAGACTTTAAAAATTCATTTTCTTAAGTGCAACGATCTAATTGAGATGTTAATGAATCCCTTTCATTAGACCTCAACCTTCTCTTGCAAAACATTGTTAAGTCTAGCATGCAAACTCTTATTTTCATTTTCAAGTCTTAGACTATTCTTTTCAAAAATTTTATATTTCTATCAATTTTCACAAACAATAGATAGTTCTTCATTCAAAGCATGGGGATCAACATAATCATTTGAAGAACTAGCACAATCATCATTATCTAAGTGGGGTTCCGAATGTACCTCAAGGGAGTCATTCCCTTGGATCATCAAGCATTGTGAGTCGGACTCTCCACTAGATCCTCTTCTTGTTGGATAGGCGTTTGAAGCTTGGAGGCGGTGGTGGTTGTCAACAAATTCCACAGCAAAGGCGGATCAAAGGTTAGAAAACACGCAAAAGATATTCTTTAGGAAGTGTGCTTCTAATGGCCTCAAGGGCTTGTGCATTGGCCCCTATATGATTGCGATCTCCAGATAGCATTTCTGGTGCCGCAAGAAAGACATGCAAACCTAGGGTCTTTAGGTACATGGACATCCTATACTTCAAACAACAATGTTGGAAGGGTCAAAGCTAGGTGGGGTCATGAAGTCCATGGTAACTATATGAGTGTGAGACAAGCAATGCAAACAATAGATTAGCAAACAATGGATCTCACTCCTAGGATGTTAAGCCTAATATCAGGAGCACTAGCTCTGATACCAATTGAAAAACACCTAGAGGGGGTGAATAGGTGTAAATGCTAATCTAGGACTAAATGCGCTAAATGCGGAAGCTAATGCAAATTATTGCAACACACTTAATACAACACACAAGTGTAGCTGAATTCCCGTGAAGGGCTCTGGACTAACTCCTCTTGTTCCCCTTTAATGAGTTGAGGTTCTATGGAAGCTCTTGTGGTTAGTATAAGTGAGGCACACACAAACACCAAGCATATAAGATGATATATCAATATGAATCAATGCAAGGCAACACAACAAATAGATATGATATGGCAATATGAATTATGCTCAACACAAGCAAATATGATATGATGTTATGAATGATGCTATGTACAAATAAATGAGAGAGAGAGTTAGAGAGACAAGTGATCAAACGCAAACAACAAGATATGTTTCGAGGTTCGGCCCCTAGCTCTACATCCCCGCCTACACCACCGTGTAGGATTCCAATCCACTATAGGAGTACCGAACTCCTCTCTCAATGCACCGAGGCAATACAACCACAATCCACCTATACCGAAGAGGGATAAGGCCCGTAGCCAATACAACTTAATCACAATCACTTCTATCGAAGAGGGATCCAAAACCACTCCGATCAACCTCTACCGAAGAGGGATACACAAATAAAAGGAGGGTTTACAACTTAGGGCTTAACCTCAAACACTTCTCTTTTTCTCTCTTTTCCACAAAACAAAGATCCTAAATAGATTAGGATAGAAGATAGCTCAAGTGTAGAAACAAGGTGTTTTTGGAAACAAGCAACAAAGAAAATACTTGGGAAAACTCTTGTAAAAGATAGAGAATGAAACCAATACAAATATCCCAAATTCCTATTTTCTTTGATTTTCCAAAACCCTTGAAAAACAATAAAGATGAAATCC